>JASJOG010000148.1:602500-607500 GCA_030142905.1 Heliopora coerulea
AAATGGTGAAGAACAAATCGTTGCTATGGCCTCGAGATCTCTTATAATTGCTGAGTCATTGTACTCCAATGTAGAGAATGCCTGGCAGTCATATGCAGGCTAGAGAAATTCGAGTAATGCTTACTTGGATGACACACTGTCTTCAAGACCGTCCACTCCTCACTGGAACAAATATTTAAGAAGAGCATTGCTGAGGATCCGGCAAGGTTACAGAGGATGCTGCTGTGATGCCTCAAGTTTGACATCAAAGTCAAATACAAGCGCAGAGAGTCTACACCTGTTGCTGATGGACTTTCTCACATCTTCACCACCGAACCCAGTGTATGATGTCCACTTCTTGACAGACAAGGTCTGTCCAGTGGATACAGGGAGTGAGAGAGGCAACACCAAAAGATTCAACTGTGAGCCTGCTAAAGAACATCATCTACTGTGGGTGGCCAGCTCACAGGCAATGCCCTCCAGAGCTATGCGAACTACTGTAACTACAGATGTGACTTGGTCTTAGAGGATAGTCTCACATTGAAAGGCAACCATGCGATTGTGCCAGAGTCGCTTTACAGGACAGTGTTAGAAGCCATACATACAGGCCATCAAGGTGAAACCAAGGCAGTCAGTTTTCTGCCCAGGTATGACCAACAATATCTGCCAGATGGTAAAGGACTGCACAACATGCGACAAGCACCAACCATCTCAGCAAATACTATCTGCTTTACAGCCTGACCATGGAAAAAAAAAAATCGGCACCAATATTTTCATCTACAACGGATTGAATTGATCATCTTCGGCTATTATTCCAGATTCCCAGTGGTTTGCCTCCTGAGAGACATTAAGGTAACAACAATATCATGCCATTTCACCAGCATGTCCACTGCATATGGTCTACCCACAACAATGATCTCTGACTTCAGCAGCCAATATGTCAGCGAGCACTTCAGCCTAAAGTGCAAGCAAAGTGGGGTAATACTTATGTTCAGTTCACCCTACCACCATCAAGCTGAGAGGAGGGTTGGCATGTGCAAACAGCTGTAGACCAAAGCTCAAGATACAAAACAATGCTCATACGCAGCTCTATGGATGTACCATGTCACCTCTGTAGATGACCACCTGCCTTCTCTATACAAGCTACTTTTTGTGTGCCAACCCAGAACATTACTACCCAAATAGTAACTCTCATAAAGTTCAGTAGCTTCACTCACCTCACAATCCGGATGGTCAATCTGCACATCTTCTGAATGAAAGATGCGGATGCAACTTAAGTTTAACAAAGGGTTTTCACCAAAACTGTCCATGAAAATATCACACATTGATATTGAAACTTATTTTTTCAAAAATCAAGAGAAAACCCAAGTTTATCCATATACAGTTTTCAAAGACAATGATTACTGTGTGGTATTTTCCATGGTTTTATTAAAAAATGGTATTCTGTACTCACAAATTCATAGTTGATTTATAAAACAAATCTTTCAAGAAAAAAAAAATTGCCTAGAAGAAATAGGATACAAAATAGACTGTCAATTGGGAATGTTGTACAATGCAAGAGTTGTAACATAAGAGGAGGACGGTGTAAGAAAAGAACCAGTAGAACCAAAAAATGTTGGATTCGTTTAGGAAAAGAAAACAACTTACATATAAAATCATCCACAATACCCAATGCAAGCTACGGATTATTTTCATACAAATACCCTTTCAACATAAATCAAGTCATTGGTTGATATACTGGTCGTAGATTGAGTAAACCTGGCATAGATTGTAAATACGGTGAAGAAATAGCACGATACACAATTTGTAATGGGAATGGACCCAGTGATCATTGTATTGATGCCAACAAGATGACTGATGGTGCATTAAGATATGTCAATGACAATCAAGATCCATGTTTAAATAAATTTAAATTTGAACAAAGAATACATGGTTGATGACATTGTAAATTTGGTGTGATAGGAAAAACTAGTAAAATTATATAACCTAGGGAAACAGTCTTCACCAAATATGGCAAGAATTATTGGTCTCAAGGAGGTGATTATTATCCATGCTGGAGAGAATAAAAAAAAAAACAAACGGAAATGAAGTTATTATCTTAATGACACCCTGTGTTAGTGTTTACATCTGTTATTTCAGGAATGTTGATTGAACCATTCTTAGGAACATAACCACGCCCTTATGGTCTCAAGGTTGGTTCTACTGTTGTCCCTGGCATAACAGGTGTAAACAGTAATGTGCTGTGTCATTTAATAAAAAAATATTTGTTAAAGAAATTAAATTGATTTACAGATGCCAAATCACAAAATAAAACACCAGTTTAAGAACTGGCACCAGTAAGAAACCCTGCCACTTCAGCACTAATTGGATGGGAAGTCTGTTATTATCGTCAAAAACGCCTGTGTACATCTAGAATGGATTATTTTTACGACATTATCGATGATGACATACAAAAAACAATTATTTACCAGTGCACACATTGATATGGGGGAAAAAAATCAGAAGATTTAACTGTGGAATTTAACTATCATCTAAAATATAACAAGCATTGTGAAATCATACGTTATTCATTGGTTAAAGTCGGCTTCTTTAAGTACAGAAATTACCTTTGTCACAACCAATGGGGCATCAAACATGAGGAGAATATTATGGACAACATAATGACAAACATTTCTAAGAAAAAATTGGAATTGGAAAACATGAATTTCAAATTGAATGCAAATGAAGATCTACTCATCCTTACAGATTTTTGGGTTATGTCACAAAATGCAGATGGTCACTTTAATGATTACACTAAATTAATCTTTCAAATCATCAAACCCTTCTTTTAATTTGATATCATTAGTACTTACAAGCTCAATTTTTAATAAAAATATGAATAAGTACATTATTGAGTCATAAATACCAAAAAATAAAGACAAAAAAAGAAACAATGAGGAAAAGGACTATGTCCATGTGCATTATGGGTGGCCAATCAACCATTCATCTGCATCTACTAGTGCAACATATCACATACAATATGCAACTTATGATCGGTCAGGCTCGTGTAAGCATACAGTGTGGCCAATAAAATACATTCATCAATGTTATTTATCACCACTCGAATAAAATAGGGTACATGCAACTGTTTGAAGAACAACATGAAGCCCACTGATATTCTCTCATAGTAATGCAAATGATACAAGGTAGATGGAACAATCCACGATGAAATCTTGAAAAACACTTGCCATTTAATTGATTTTCAAATCTAAGTTCCTTCACAAAATAATATATGTTTATCATTGTGTTCAATTTTTATTCACTTACCTTTCAATCTTATGAGTAAAATAGAACAAACTTGTGCAGTCGAACTCAAATTTTCATTTGAATTATCATACCCACCCACAATATAATTATGAATCAGATGTCAAAAAAAGATGAGATGTAAAAGTAGATGCAATCAATCATGAGGATTGATGCGGCATCAGCATGGCAGGAAATTATTACGCCAACAATGCAGGTGAGGAAATGCATGGGTTTAATGGCCATGACCATAGCACCTCAATTATTGGGTGCCTTATCAAAAGTTGTAAATGTCAAAGGAAGCTTTTCGGCATAATGAAAGAAAGGTCAAAGGATTATTGGTGCATTGTTGAATCTCACTCTCTTACAGCCTACAACGAAAATGCCGTACTATTGCAATGCACACAGTGTTTTCAAATTACTCAAGGAAACAAAGTGGTCTGTTGTTCAAAACTGAAATGTATGTTATGAAACATTGTTGAGAAATTACGTGAAAGCATGGGCAGACCTACAAATCGCTGAAGCATATACATACACGGTTGACAACACCCCACTAATATATTGGTTAACTTTGCAACAGCTACTGGTTTTAACTAAAGAAGCATCAAAAGAAAATATTGAGAAATACCACCTGAAACCTGATGGGAAAAAACTATTCAATCACTTACTATTCCCTGGTATGTGGATTATGGAAGAACACCATCTACACTCTGTGTGTTGATTGGAACCAAAAAATATGGTGACATTTTGCATCTATTTAATGATACATACAAGCAACAAACACATCTGTCACTATAGTTTCAAAAAGTTATGAGGATATAAAATGCACATGTTAGTCATTACTTATTAAGTATGTTAATCAAACAAGTTAAATCAGTATGAATATTTAGAAAATTGGTAAAATCTTTATATAATTTCCCATGTTTTGCAACACAATCAACCGTAGTTTCCTAGTCATTCATCAATAAAGCAATCAATTTACCAATCCAACCGTATTCATCTTGAAATGGATGTATCCATTCAAATGCAATATCTTCACGTAACCTGTTCTTTCTGTAGAGTGTATCCAATGCTTCCATAAAAGCAGGAATAGAATTAGGTGAAACTCCCCAATTATCCCCTACTATTTGCATGTTTGGCAAAACACCCACAATAATCTCCAACCATAATCATTTGCTGTAAATCACACACAAGGTCAGACAATGATGGAAAACACAAACAAACACTGCAAATTTCTTGAACACATCTACACGGAAAACAAAACCTTGTACATTTGTACCAAAATCACAAATCATCGAGTCTCTTCCATTGCAACAACATTGAAACTGAACTTCTTTAACCAAACAATCTTATGTACATTTGAATACTCCATCCATACAAAAAGATTAAAACAAAAATCCCATTCAATACATACAATAAGTAAATAGCAATGAAACTCAGCACATGCACAGTTAAATTAGGTGAATCAGGTACTATGTAATTTGTTCTTCGAATATACTGAGTATTTACTATTGGACGGTCATTTATATGCCAAAAGTTTTTACACTGTTCGTAAATTACATCATTTTTCTTTATGCATCTTGAACATTTTTTACAAGAATGAACACGAGCATTCATATAAATTCCATTACAACATTTCCCACATTGTCTATTTTCTTTTCAATCTCGTGCTTTCAATTCAATCTGATTCTCCAAGCATCTTGAACAAGTGGATTTATCATACATCTGTGAATAAGAGT
>JASJOG010000148.1:617500-622500 GCA_030142905.1 Heliopora coerulea
CACACGTGTGTACATGCAAACGTGCATACATGCACACGTGTGTACATGCACACAAATGTTCCTACATGCATGCATGTGTATACATGCACACATACGTACGTGCACGTATGTACATGCACACGTATGTAGCAGACGTGCATGGACATGCACAGATAGACACATCCACATACACATTAATATGTACACACGTATGCACATGTATACAGGCATGCTCATGTTTACAAGCATGCATGTGTACACACGCATGCATGGGTACACACGCATGCATGCATACACATGCACATGTACATGCATGCATGTTTACACACACATGCATGCGTACACATGCATGCACATGTACACACGCATGCAATTATATGCATGCATACCCATCCAACAAAAGGTTACAAAACCAAATACTTTTTCTAGAGCCTGACTATGATCTGGTACTACAGGCTCAAGGATGGTAGAGAATGAGGTACTTGGTTTTGCTTGGTCAAATAGTTCCGATGCTGAGGGCCGCTGTTTTTCATCCATTTCAGTTTGAAGGACTCCAAGATGTGGTCTGCACTGTCTACAGATTGCTGAAAGTGAAAAGTACAATTTCACTAATCATCCCATTTAGGGAATAAACTATTTTGTGACTAACAATACCCAAGATATATCTGTACATGTATGTATGTACAGTATGCATGTATGTATTTATGTGTGTATTTATGTGTGTATGAACGTATGTATGTATGGATAAATGTTTAAACATACACACACACATACCTGTGTGTCTATGTGCCTGCATACGATTCTAATGATTGTTCTTTGTTTCAGTCACAAACTGCATATTTGGGACGAGTGTCCCTCTTCCCTCCTTTGCCTCGCCCTTTCCATGATGAAAAGTGCAAGACAAGCAGCTTGTCAATGTCACATTAAAACTTTGTCACACTCTGTACAGCTTGGACATGCTTCAATGTTAATATGCTTATTTTAAGTTTCCTGATAAAAATTTTGTACCAAAAAAATGAAATAATAAAAACAGCCCAAAAAAGGAAACCGGGGGAAATTGCATTTTTCATTGCTGCTACACCTTACAGGATGACAACCAACTTATTTTGAACTCATCTCCAGACACCCAAACTCTTCCTGTTTGTTGTTTTCCATTAGTCAGAAGCAGAAACATTATTATACTTACATGAACCAATGAGGATAAGTGTTCCAGAACACTGAAAAATTGTTGCCGATTCTACACCGCCAATTGTACACCATCAATTCCACAGTTGCCTTTTGCTGACGATTTTTGTGAGCTGCAATTTCTTCGGGCACAGAACATCGAGTTCTGTTGTTTCGCCAGCCAATACCATAAGCAGCTCGATGATGTGGGCAAATAGACAGGGCTTTGTTTCTCTTCCACTGTGAATATGCCTGATTATCCCAAACAGTATAAAATAAACAATTTCAAATAAATGGCATATAAGTGACAGAAACCTATTATTGATAATTTTTTTTTCTTACCTGTGCATGCAAGGATTAATTTCATCTCGCTGTCAGTTTTCTTATCTCCATACACCTTCTTAGAGTTGAGATGTTGTGATACTTCTTTTTGGCATTCTCCTTGAGGAACACAGGTTTCAGTGGATAAATAGTGCACACTTTTGTTGCAACAGTCCTCAACATTAACCAAGGAAGAAAAGGAACACGATGCCATCATGCAGTGGTCAGCAAATCAATGAAGTGCTCTTTTTTTTAATAAACAATCGACTTCAACTAGCAAATATTACGGTCATAAGGTGTGCATTTGCAGTGACAATTCCAAAACTAATTATTATCAGAGGCAAGTAGCATCTGACAACTACTGCTAATATCTATTTTTATAAAATGATGTAATTGTTCTCATTAAGTCAGACACACCTTTGAAACTGGAGCCAAGCTGTCTGACTCAACATTAAAGCTGAGCGCTGGATTATTTACTGTATTACCAACAGAAGATGAAGATGGTCGTCAGAATTTTGATGCAGTAACTTATACAACATATGTGAAGGCCAAAGGTAAACTTACCAACAATATCAAGCTCCACTAAAAATGACATTCATATAATTTTGTTCTTTGTTTACATATTATAATAAGAACGCTGTTTTGATCCATAGCCAGTTACATACTTATTTCAACTGATTTCACCCGAATAAATCGCTACAATCCATAACAACAGACCGCTCTTTATGTACGTCTAGTAAAGGAATTGTCAACAAAACAGTAAAACTGAAAGAAACTGTTCGGTCATGTCAAGTGCTGCCATTTCAGTATGCCGTCACTCAAACATGTTCTTGATTGCCGCTAGACAATTATCATGGTGTATTGTGTCAAAGTGCTATGAATTAAGACACATTTGCTTGTGAATAAAATAAAATGTGGTCAAGATTTTTTGAAATTTATAATCTGATATTCAGACAAATTTTACAACAAATACACAAGCATTTTCACTGATTGTGATGCCGGGAGTATCGTTTGTGTTTACATGACAACAGCAAATATATATTTTCAATAACCTTTTGCCACTGTTCAGAAATATCAAACAGGAGCTTTAAGAACAATTCTTTGGTGTTAATGTCACTAATACGCATTCACAACTGTGAAATATTTGCTAAAATTCAAGTGGACACTGAAAGTTTAGTTGACATCTTTTTGGCATCAGTGGTGTGACAGTGATTTTATCGAAAACAATCCCGATGTTTGGAGTTCTCTACATGTGACTTCAATTACCAAATCCAAATTTTTTATATGCTATAATGCTATAATAGAGCTTTCTTATGATATAAATTTTATGGTAAAATTCAATGTACCAATGTATGTACAGATATGTATGCAAACATGTATGCACACGTATGTATGCACACGTATGTATGCACACGTATGTATGCACACGTATGTATGCACACATATGTATGCACACATATGTATGCACACATATGTATGCATACATATATATGCACACATATATGCACACTTAGATGCACATGTATATGTGCACACATATATATGCACACATATATATGCACACTTAGATGCACATGTATATGTGCACACATACATGCATACATATACATGCACACATATACATGCACACATATACATGCACACATATACATGCACACATATACATGCACACATATACATGCACACATATACATGCACACATATACATGCACACATATACATGCACACATATACATGCACACATATACATGCACACATATACATGCACACATATACATGCACACATATACATGCACACATATACATGCACACATATACATGCACACATATACATGCACACATATACATGCACACATATACATGCACACATATACATGCACACATATACATGCACACATATACATGCACACATATACATGCACACATATACATGCACACATATACATGCACACATATACATGCACACATATACATGCACACATATACATGCACACATATACATGCACACATATACATGCACACATATACATGCACACATATACATGCACACATATACATGCACACATATACATGCACACATATACATGCACACATATACATGCACACATATACATGCACACATATACATGCACACATATACATGCACACATATACATGCACACATATACATGCACACATATACATGCACACATATACATGCACACATATACATGCACACATATACATGCACACATATACATGCACACATATACATGCACACATATACATGCACACATATACATGCACACATATACATGCACACATATACATGCACACATATACATGCACACATATACATGCACACATATACATGCACACATATACATGCACACATATACATGCACACATATACATGCACACATATACATGCACACATATACATGCACACATATACATGCACACATATACATGCACACATATACATGCACACATATACATGCACACATATACATGCACACATATACATGCACACATATACATGCACACATATACATGCACACATACATGCACACATATACATGCACACATATACATGCACACATATACATGCACACATATACATGCACACATATACATGCACACATATACATGCACACATATACATGCACACATATACATGCACACATATACATGCACACATATACATGCACACATATACATGCACACATATACATGCACACATATACATGCACACATATACATGCACACATATACATGCACACATATACATGCACACATATACATGCACACATATACATGCACACATATACATGCACACATATACATGCACACATATACATGCACACATATACATGCACACATATACATGCACACATATACATGCACACATATACATGCACACATATACATGCACACATATACATGCACACATATACATGCACACATATACATGCACACATATACATGCACACATATACATGCACACATATACATGCACACATATACATGCACACATATACATGCACACATATACATGCACACATATACATGCACACATATACATGCACACATATACATGCACACATATACATGCACACATATACATGCACACATATACATGCACACATATACATGCACACATATACATGCACACATATACATGCACACATATACATGCACACATATACATGCACACATATACATGCACACATATACATGCACACATATACATGCACACATATACATGCACACATATACATGCACACATATACATGCACACATATACATGCACACATATACATGCACACATATACATGCACACATATACATGCACACATATACATGCACACATATACATGCACACATATACATGCACACATATACATGCACACATATACATGCACACATATACATGCACACATATACATGCACACATATACATGCACACATATACATGCACACATATACATGCACACATATACATGCACACATATACATGCACACATATACATGCACACATATACATGCACACATAT
>JASJOG010000148.1:630000-660000 GCA_030142905.1 Heliopora coerulea
GATTTGTTCAATACAAACACCTGAAAAATATATTTATCCCATAAAACCTAAATTCCAGTGGAGGGTTGAATAATTTTGATTGCGACTGTATATATATATATATATATATGCACACATATATATACACACACACACATATATACACATATATATACACATATATATACACATATATATACACATATATATACACATATATATACACATATATATACACATATATATACACATATATATACACATATATATACACACATATATACCCGCACACATATACACACACACACATATATACCCACACACACACATATAGACACACATACACATATAGACACACATACACATATAACCCACACACATATACACACACATATACACACATACACGCACACACATACATGCATACACACATACACGCACACACACATACACGCACACACACATACACACACACATACACACACGTACACACACGTATATACACACACGCACACATACAAATACATACACACATGCGTACACACACACATACACACACATACACACACGTATACACACACGTATACACACGTATACACACACATATACGCACACATATACACACATATGTGCACACACATATGCACACACATATACGTACACACGTACATACATATACACACACATATACACACATATACACACAAATACATACACACATATATACACACATATACACACACACACGTATACATACACACGTATACATACACACGTATACATACACACGTATACACACACGTATACACACATACACACACACACATGTGTACACACACACCCACACATATATACATATATATACACATACACTCAGATATACATATGCACATATGTACATATGCACACGTGTACATACGCACACGTGTACATACGCACACGTGTACATACGCACACGTGTACATACGCACACGTGTACATACGCACACGTGTACATACGCACACGTGTACATACGCACACGTGTACATACGCACACGTGTACATACGCACACGTGTACATACGCACACGTGTACATACGCACACGTGTACATATGCACACGTGTACATACGCACACGTGTACATACGCACACGTGTACATACGCACACGTGTACATACGCACACGTGTACATATGCACACGTGTACACATGCACACACAAGTATATGTACACACATGCATATGTATACACACACGTGTATGTACATACACACACATGTATGTATATACACACATGTATGTATACACACGCATAGGTATGTATACAGACATATGCATATGTATACAGACACATGTATGTATACACACACATGTATGTATACACACACATGTATGTATACACACACATGTATGTATACACACACATGTATGTATACACACACATGTATGTATACACACACATACGTATACACACACGTATGTATATACACATGTATATATATACACACACATATATTCACACACATATTCACACACAGATATACACATACACAGATATATATATATATATATATATATATATATATATATATATATATATATATATATATATATGCAACGGCCTCTGAAGCTCAGTTGGCAGAGCATCGCACTAGATTTGCAGGGTCGTGGGTTCTATTCCCAGCTGGAAGGCCAAAAGTTGCATTTTCGCAAAAGTTCCCAGTTGGGTCTTAAAAAGTCGAGGTTTAGAGGCACTTGATAATTTCTTCGAGTATATGTCAACTTATAATAAAAGCACTCAAAGGAAAAATGCTAATATGTTTCTGAATAATCTCTTCACTGAATCGGTTTGCCTTCCTCATAAATAGTGAACTCATGGCCATGCTCTTGGCAACAGCCTCTGTAGCTCAGTTGGCAGAGCATTGCACTAGATTCGCAGGGTTGCAGGGTCACAAGTTCAATTCCCAGCTGGAGGGCCAAAAGTTGCATTTTCGCAACAGGTCCCAGTTGGGTCTTAAGAAGTCGAGGTTTAGAGGCACTCAATAATTCCTTCAAGTATTTGTTAACTTATAATAAAAGCATTCAAAGGAAAAGTGCTAATATGTTTCCATATATATGTGTGTGTGTGTGTATATGTGTGAGTATATGTATGAGTATATGTATGCGAGTATATGTATGTGTGTGTATATATGTGTGCGTATATATATATATGTGCGTGTACATATATATGTATTTATATGTGTATTTATATATATATATATATATATATACATATATACACACACATTCACACTCGCACACATGCGCACGCACACACACGCACGCACACACACGCACACACACACACACATGCGTGTGCACACACGCGCACATATATATATACACACACACATAGATAGAGATTTTATTCAAACATGGTAGTTCTATCAGTTAAAATAATTACAGAGAATTATTAGATTTGGTCTTCCTAGAAGCCATGTGTAGTTGTAACAAAAATTAATGATGTTATTTACAGGTTATATGTTATATTACAAGACAGATATGTATGTTATTTACAGCTACAGACTGGGTATTGTCAATGCATAAGTTATAGTTTTGAATTTTTCTTTTGAAGGCAGCTAAACTCTTCTCTTCCTTAAGATAGTTTGGCAATGAATTCCAGAGAAGAGAGCCAGATATTGCAAAGCTTCACTTATATTGTTCAGGGCAAATCTTTGGTCTTCAAATATTATCAGTTGACCTCTAATGGTAATAAGTTGTACTGAGCTGCTTCTCAAACATTTCTGATAAATATGATGGTGCATGACCATTTATAATTTTGTGCATCATAGTAGCTTTTTGGACTTTTCTGTTGTGGGCCAGACTATGCCAACCTAATTCATTAAAAATATCTCAGGTGTGTATGGAGTATGGTGAACCTGTGATGATACGGGAGGCTCGGTTTTGTAATTTTTGTGATTGGTCTCCCAAGGTTTGACCGATACTGTCTCATACAGTGCAACAATGATCGAAATGTGGCCTAACTGTTGAGTTGTAAATGTTAATGAGATGTCTATTGTTTATGTATGGTTTAGCATTTTCCACAACATGTAGGTTTGTTGTAATCTTTTTTTTTACTACATGATCTTTCCAAGTAAGGTGATCATCAATTTTTAAAGCTAAGCATTTGGCCTCATTATCTTGTTGAATAAAAATATTATTGATATTTAAGTCAATGTTTTGAGGGTGGGTTGCTAATCTTTGTTGTGAGCCAACTATCATTAATTCAGTCTTAACTACATTTAGTGTTTATTTGTTGCCATTTAGCCAACTGTAGACACTTCTGATGTCATGTTCCAACATCAATTTGATTTCATCAATGCTACACCCAGATGCAGTTAGATTGGTATCATCTGCATACATTCTTGTTGAACTGTAGGCAACAACTTGGCAAATCATTAATATATATATAAGGAAGAAAAGTGTCCCTAATATAGTTCCCTGTGTGACACCACACAATAATGGCTGTGCATCTGATAAGAATGCATTTACACTGCACATCTGCATCCAAAAGCTAAGATAGGATTTAAACCAAGCTATGGCTCCCTCATCCAGACCAAGGTACTCCAACTTGTTTAGAAGGATGTCGTGGTCAACAGTGTCAAATGCTTTCTTTGAGTCCAAAACTAAAACTCCATTAATCAGTTGTCTATTGATATTAAAGCACCATTCGTTGGTGAGGTGTAACATAGCTGTTGTTGTCGAAAAAAAGGAGCGAAAGCCTGATTGTTTGGGATTTATCAAGTTGTAATTTTGCGCATAGTTCTCTAATTGATTATGGACGAGTCTTTCAAAAACTCTAGCAACTGAAGAAATTACTGAGATGGGCCTATAGTTGTTTGAATCACAATAATCACCAGAAAAGAATATGGGTGTAACTTTTGCAGTTTTCCAATCATGAGGAACAGTATTGTTTTGCAATAAAAAGTTAAAAAGATTTGTCAATGATTCACAGATAAGAGGGGGCAAATATTTTTAGGATTTTATTTGAAATTTTACCTACTCCACTTGCTTTACTTATATCATTAGTAAGTCATATATTTTGGACTTGAAAATATGATTGATTGAAAACTGAACATTGATTTTGTTTGTGATAGATAATCCTTGTAAGATGTATTGCACACAGAAGATGGTATTTTTGATGCCAGATTAGGTCCAATTTCAGTAAAATGTGACTTTAGCGCATTAGCAATCTCCTTTGGTTCTGTAATGGATTCAGAGGGTGAAATGTTTATTTTATTTCAGTGCTTTTGTTTTTCTTACCCATTAAATCATTTAGTACTTTCCAAGTAACTTTTGGGTTTCCCAGATTTTTGGCTATTTCATTTTGATAATATGTTTATCTTTTGTTTTCTTTAGCAAGAGATTGACTGCATTTCTCTTGGCTTTGAACTGCAGCCAATCTGCTTGTGACTTTGTCTTAATAACCTTTTTTTTTTATGAAATCCCTAGTGAACATTTCTTGTTTTAACTCTGAATTAATCCAAGGTGATGGTTTATTATGAATTCTTTTGATTCGACATGGGCCATGCCTATTTAGGATACTCAGCAATTTCAATTTCCATTCCTCCCAAACCAGGTTAATATCATCACCACTGACAGGCAAAGGCCATGCAGTTGATCCGATATCATCCAAAAAACTGGCTTTGTTAAAATTTTTGAAACTCCTACTCTCAATGACTTTTGGTGGTCCTCAAGGAATGCCAATCTTGCGAACAGATTAAATCAAACTATGGTCACTAATTGAAGTACTTACACTTCCCTGACTATTTGTGGTTATATGATCAATTAATGTTTCAGTTGTTTCAGTAACATGAGTAGGTTCTTTGGTGAGTTGTTTCAATTGGTAAATATCTAATAACTGGATAAGTTTGGATAAGTCAGAAGTAATATTGCGAGCTATTAAGTCACATTTTAAATCTCCCAATATATAGTACTCCTTGTACATCAAGTCAACCTTCTTTATATATTCCTCAAATTTTTCAAATAGCTTGTTTTGGGATTTAGCAGGTCTATACCAGGCTGTCACTAAGAATGGATCAGATTGAGGTTTATTAATTTCAACCGAGATAATTTCAAGATCACTGTCTTCGAAAATTGAAATTTATAGAATTTTGTATATATATAGAGACCCCACCTCCAGACTTAGTTCGGTCTGTACAAAGGCAGGTATATCCTCCTATATTTATCTGTAAGTCTGTGTCAAATTCATCTAATTTAGTTTCATTAATGGCTAAACTATAAAAAATGCCATCTTCCATGTAAACGTTTAGTACATCGATATGTTTAGAAAGGCTATTAATATTTAGTGAACCCATCTTAAACCCTCTTAACTTGTGGAGGTCAAGCTTTTTTTGGTCAGAGCTTTGACCAGAAAAAGGGCTAGTTAAACTTTCTGCATTGACAATGTTACATCAATAATTAATGTAACTTCTGAAATTACTAACAAGAGCTTGAATACCTCTATGGTTGAGATGCAGTCCCCTGAATTTAAAAACTGTTCAGGAATAATGTCATTGTTAATGAAACCAAAGTTATTGACTTCATAGTAAGACTTTAAAAGCTCAGTTACCTTGTGGATCTTTTGATTTAAATATTTGTTGTCACTTCTCTTGATTATTGATAACAGGGTTATATCCACATTTGGATGGCCAGACTTCACCTGTATAGTAAGTCTTTCAAACTTCTTCATTACTTCCTGTGGATTATCCTTCTTTAAATTGTTTGTTCCTGCATGTATTATCGTTTTGTTGGGCTTCTTCTTCAACATTGGCTTTATGTAGTCCTCTAGATCATCAATCGTTGCCCCAGGAAAAGACTTGGATGTCACTCTATGTGTCCTGGATAGCTTTCTTCCAACTACATGCTTCGTCATCGAATCCCCAATGATTGTGACCTGGTCCTGTTGTTGACTTGTACTTTCATTAGGCTTGTCTTTCGCTGGCTGAAATCTTGGAGAAGCTGTCTTGGCCGGAGGCTTAGCTTCAGTGTTGTTGTTGTTATGACCACCGATCTGAAGGTTTCTGTTCTTGTTCTTATTCTTGTTCTTATTGGCATTTCCAAGGGTTCTTCAACACCAACTTTCTTTTCTGGGATGTCTTGCTAATCCTGGCTCAGCATTTTAATCACAGCTAGTAAATTTTCCCGCTCAGCTTCAAGTTCTTCTATCCTTTTCTTCGTATTGTTGCATGACTCACGTTCAGCTTTGTTACTTTCATCACAGTAACAAAACTGGTTTTCAAGGGATGCAATTTTAGCCCACAGTCCTGAAATATCTTTGCTGTTCCGTTCACATCCACAACATGAGTTTTTAACGTCGTCATATTCACCGCTGTTGGGATGGAGAATGGTGTCGCTGACTTCTTCAGTGATGGTGTTGTTGTTTACAAGACTGCCATCTTGTCTGTCTTCGACAGCCACGTGGTCAGCTATTTCATCACGATTTTTTCTGAATTAAATTTCGGTGATTGATTTCTTTGACTTCCTGCTTTTCTCCTTTGACGGCCAAGGTTTTGGTACCAGGATAGAAGCATAAGCTTACCATGTTAGCTCTCTACACATGGAAGCCTGCATTGTTTGGTGTGTATGACCAGCTACCGCTCAACTTCAGTTTGTGTTCGATGAATGATTTAAGGTGTTCCAGATCTCCTAGCCATTTTATTTTTGTATTGTGACCTTCCTTCTCGATAAAAATCGGGTAATGTAGGTGTTCTCCCTCTTTGCCAGCTTTGTTAACAGAATTATTGCTTAGATTTGACACAAGCATTACGGAGGAGTTACAAGGTGGCATGTTATATACATATAAATATACATATGCACACACACACGCACATATACACACACATGCACATATACACACACACGTACACACACATACACATATACACACACGCACATATACACACACATGCACATATACACACACACATGCACATGCACACACATACACACACACAGATGCACACACGCACATGCACACACGCACATGCACACACATATACACACACATATTGTGTGTGTATATATGTGTGTGTCTATATGTGTGTATGTGTGTGTGTGTATGTGTGTGTATGTGTGTGTATGTGTGTGTATGTGTGTGTGTGTATGTGTGTATGTGTGTATGTGTGTATGTGTGTGTGTGCACGTGCGTGTGTGCACGTGCGTGTGCACGTGCGTGTGTGCACGTGCGTGTGCACGTGCGTGTGTGCACGTGCGTGTGTGCACGTGCGTGTGTGCACGTGCGTGTGTGCACGCGCGTGTGTGCACGCGCGTGTGCACGCGCGTGTGTGCACGCGCGTGTGTGCACGTGCGTGTGTGCACGTGCGTGTGTGCACGTGCGTGTGTGCACGTGCGTGTGCACGTGCGTGTGTGCACGTGCGTGTGCACGTGCGTGTGCACGTGCGTGTGCACGTGCGTGTGCACGTGCGTGTGCACGTGCGTGTGTGCACGTGTGTGTGTGCACGTGTGTGTGCACGTGTGTGTGCACGTGTGTGTGTGCACATGTGTGTGTGCACGTGTGTGCACGTGTGTGTGTGCACGTGTGTGTGCATGTGTGTGTGCACGTGTGTGTGTGCATGTGTGTGTGTGCATGTGTGTGTGTGCAAGTGTGTGTGTGCATGTGTGTATGTGCGTGTGTGTGTATGCGTGTGTGTGTGTGTGTGTATATGTGCATGTGTGTATATGTGCGTGTATAAGTGTGCATGTGTGCATGTATATGTGTGCATGTGCATGTGTGCGTGTGTGTGTATATGTGCGTGTGTGTGTGTGTATATGTGCGTGTGTGTGTATATGTGCGTGTGTGTGTATATGTGCGTGTGTGTGTATATGTGCGTGTGTGTGTATATGTGTGTGTATATGTGCCTGTGTGTGTATATGTGTGTGTATATGTGTGTGTGTGTGCGCATGTGTGTGTGCATGAGTGTGTGTGTATGTGTGTGTGTGTGTGCATGTGTGTGCATGTGTGTGTATGTGTGTGTGTATGTGTGTGTGTGTGTGTGTGTGTGTATGTGTGTGTGTATGTGTGTGTGTATGTGTGTGTGTATGTATGTGTGTGTGTATGTACGTGTGTGTGTATGTGTGTATGTGTGTGTGTGCATGTATGTGTGTGTGTGCGTGTATGTGTGTGTGTGCGTGTATGTGTGTGTGTGCGTGTATGTGTGTGTGTGCGTGTATGTGTGTGTGTGCGTGTATGTGTGTGTGTGCGTGTATGTGTGTGTGTGCGTGTATGTGTGTGTGTGTATATATGTGTGTGTGTGTATGTGTATGTGTGTGCATGTGTGTGTGTGCATGTGTGTGCATGTGTGTGTGTGTATATATGTGTGTGTGTGTTTGTGTGTGTGATTGTACTTGAACTAGAATCAAGTGGGGTGATCCTAAACTAACCAACGACAAGGAGTCTAGTGTGAGTAAACGAAAAAGCCACAGAGAGAGGGAGAAAAAAAAACGGAAGAGATGATTGTTCTTTTATCTTTATTATAAACAATAAAGGTTCTAAATAAAACTTCTGTGACATAAGTGTTGGGTTAAGTTCCTGATACAGCGTCACCTCTGACGGGATCACTGTCAACTTGAAAAATGGAATTGCTCATGGACCTAAACAAACTGATCGACCTGAAATTTGAACTGTTAAAAATTATGCAAGAAAATGTTTAGAGAGCATTTGAGAAAGGAAATGGGAAAATAATCAACAGACACAAGAAAGCGGAGCCTATGATTGAGGAAGTTGAGGAGCTGAAAGTAAAAATTCAGGAAGCAATGTTCGAAGAAGGTATGAAGCCAGATGATGTTAGACAGTGGAATTATAAAATTGAAGACCGAATGTCCATGTTTGAAGATCTAAGGACAAAACTGGATAAAATGGTAAAGGATAGAAAACAAAGGGAGATTGCCAAAGCTAAACAACCAGAGCAGACAGGCACCACTAGGGCTCTAATTCTAATTTTTTTTTGGGAACAGCCATTTTTGGCATCCTGATTAGCCAAAATCATAGGGCACTAAGGCCATTTTTTCCACACAAGTGACAACAACAAAGGATGTAATATTTGTGATATACCAGTACGCATGTGTATTAAAATAATATTAAAAATAAAATAATACCTGTCATACTGATATTACAACTACCCTTGCCATAACCAGTAATGATTATCACATACAGTATGTGATCGTTTTGTCTAACTTGTTTGATGCAGAAGGCAGAAGAACCAAAGGCCATTATATTATGCACTAATGCACCACCTGAAACTTATTGAAAAATTAAAATACTAGTAGGTTAGTTTTACAAGCATGCATTACATACTCAAAGATTATCTACCCTAATAGAAGAAATGATGATAATCATGATACTACTTACACTGAAATCATGATTTTTATCATACATTATGATACAAGATACCTCATCTTGTGAAAAGGATGAAAATGTAAAAATTATTTTTAAATTTTCATAATTTTTACAACATGTAGTGTATCTTATATAATGATAAATTTCATTTTAGTATCACATGGATGGGTCCTAATATTACTGTACGGAGACTATATCTGCTTGCCAAGTGGAACCCAGATCTCTTGTCAAGCTACATGTACTGCCATAGGGGATTATGCTAATAATACTATATAATAGATATTTTAGTACTAATAGTACAATAGTTGGATCACTTAGATGCCCAGCAGACTTAATTTAAGTTACCAATAAGTAACATCATGAAGAACTGAACAGTTTCATATAAAATTCGCAACTTCATAAACTACATAAAACTACTACAGTAATGAGTATTAGCATGTAATTTCTTGTCTTACATTTCAACTATATATTATATTTATTACCTGGGGATACCTCCCCAGGCTCTAGTACATCTGTGTGATTGTCTTCACAATAATTGATTTTGGCAATATTGTTGGTGTCACTCCCAGAATCAGCAGTAACTGCAACATGTACTTTGTGCTTTCTAGGCCCATATAGCTGTGTGTTGGGATGTCTTGGAGGGGAGGAAGATGATCTCCATCTGTCAACAGCTGCTGTGGTATCATACTCTGATGGCTCTGGCTCTTTGGATGCAATTCTCAAGATATCTTCAAGTGTATCACAACCCAGACCATGTATCCAATCTCCTATGAAATGCTTGATGTAGGCGAATTGATGCTCAACATGTCCCATCACAACTGGACAAACTAACAGAATCCTGATTAAATGTAGGATGTTTGTGAATCTGTCCTGCTTCTGCATCAGAATTTATTTCCATAGAGTAAAGACCTTTTAATTGCAATGAAAACGGTCAACTTCATACTTAAATATGTGTCGTTTCTTATCAATGCTATCAATGACACAGCCATTTTTAGTCAGCAGGGCTTCAAAATTATCCACCAGTACACCAACCTGACCTATACCAAAGTAGACAGGGCATCTTTATCTAGGGGATAGTTAGCAGGGTCAGTTATATCTGCTGCTTGGAGTAGTGGGTCTTCTGAAAACCCAGTGAATCTAGTGGTGAGACACTGCATTATAGTGCTGAGCATCTAATTGGACTTTCGATGGAATGACTCCTTCATTTCAGTGTTCCTAGTCAGCTCATGGCAGAGGCAGATTTAAAGTCCATCAAATAAGTTGCACAATGAAGTAAAAATGGGGCCATTGACAGAATTTAATGTCATATATAGGATGCATATTGCACTTATGTGTAAAATTATGCAAATGGCAATTAAGTCCTTGCAAGAAACTTTCATCCGTGGGTCACTTCCAGGTTTCCCCATGTATGTGAGCATCCAGCATTGCCTGCATCTATATGTGACCCTACGCTCGGGCTACAGCACCCTGACTGCTAAAACATCATTTTAATGAGTTAGGGAAGTTAGTAATTTTTTGACAAACTTGCCTGTTAAGTCAACGTTCTTGATCGGTTAGCTGTACTATTATTATGACTTTTGATTGGTGTAGAGGCTGAAACGTCATTTTGCAGGATTTGCACCTTCTGTTTGTGTTTTGTTTGGTTAGTGGCTGCATCTTGACAGTGAACAAATCCTGCAATTGAATCGTAGCCACACTACTCTTCTCGTTTTCAATATGTTTTCAGTGCAGGAGCAAGTACACTGTGCTTTAATTAACGATGATGGAGCAATATTACAAGAGCTTTATGACGAAATTGATAAGAAACTTTTCTCATGCATTATGCACTGCAGGCAATCTTCTTCAGCAGGTTGGCAAGGGTATAAACAGAAATTTAAATGCCAAAAATTTTGTACCTGATTATGCCAAGAACAAAGAAAATCATCTCATTGCTCTTAGGTGAGAAAGATTTAATCTGTTTATGAATATTTATTATGTAAATGAACTTTCCTTGAGTCTAATACTCTCACTTCACCTAAGTGGATCACCCAGGTGTTGTGTGAATTTTACATTTAAATACACCCTCTAGATAATTTGTCATAGTTAGCATGCTGTTTTAAGTATACCAACCAGAGCTAACTCTTACAACAAGTATTAAGGAATTTAAAGTTGCATATTCAAACTTGTTTGTAGCTTGAGTTTGATCGTACAAGATATTTTAATTATGTCTGAGATGTAAACACACTTAAAAAATTATGATTTGACCTGCAGTCTCATGCTCCAGAAAAAAAAAAATTTTGAGTAGTGTTTCTTTACACTCCATGTTATCTTTTCTAGATCTGATGGTACTGAAAACTGCCTTTACAGTTCAATATCTTTGCTTCTTGATGGTGACAGTACTCTGATTGGTGATCTGAGACTCATGACATCAATAGAGCTTTCTTGCATGCTGATTATTACTGTGTGCATCCATTGTTTCTGTTCTATCTTTGACACCCATAGGAACAACCTTTTCAGTCAGTGTCTAGTATGGTTGCTATGTCTGTATCCTTTGAAGCTATTGAAACTAACTTATCCTTAGATGAGTTAGTTTGGGCATAAGCCATTGTACACTGAAGACAAGAAATGGAATGGGTTTATATGTTTGCTGGCCTTGTCAACAGTCACTTGCAGAAATATTTTTTCACGCTACCCTGATTTTAATTCTAATCTTTTCAGATAGGGCTTGTTATTTAACCAAAAAACTGAACCTCATCCTTTTGTAAAACAATTTTTTGATGATCTAAGTATACTGTTTTGTTATGAAGTGTACTTCCTTCTTCTGTCACATTTAAACATAACCATTATGCACCATTAATCTGTAGTGTTGAAACAAGGAAAAGGAAGTTGATTACTTCTTCCTTGCCAAAATCTAAAAAAACGTTGCAGTGTTCAGTCAAAACTGTTATTCTTGCCCTCTCCAGAACTGGAAATGTAATAAAAAAAAAAAAACAAAAAAAAAACCAAAAAACAGACGCTCCTATGAAAACTGCCTTATCATCTATCACTGTAGCTAAGTCTGAGCCACCTAACTCGCTTGACAATATTTCTTGATTAACCATTATGATTACCTCTAAGTTAGGCACTCCATCACGTATAGCTGTTTCTTTACTTCCACAGGGGGTTATCACTTAATTATCAAACAGTGTTGTTTCATCTGTCAGTAAGGTAGCTTTTTTATCAGTTAACAGTTCACCATTTGTACAGATCATAGAAACGAGTATGATGTTGCCTCTTACAGGGGTAAGGTGAAAGGTATACAGAATTCTGAAATGTTAAGCCTAATTAAGAATGTCTTTGTTTCTTGATATAATAACTATGGTATTTTGTAGTTTAAAAGATCAAGAATAAAATTGCATTTCACACCACAATAAAATGAAGTACAATGTTGACTATTTCTGTAAAGGCTAGCTATTTCTTTATGAAAAGACAGCATGCACTATTAAAAAAAACCTGCCATTTCAGGGCTTTGGATTTAGCTCACTATAGCACTCAAAATGCAAGGAATGGCATTTCAGAGACCCAAAATTACAAAATTTCCTGGAAAAGCATGCCCCCAGATCCCCCCAGAAAAATTATGACAAAGTCAAAAAAAAAAAAAAAATCTAGATCCACCCCTGCATGGCCCTTGTAGATAGATATTTTTTCACCTTTCTCTGCTTGTTCCATCTCTTGCAGCAATAGGTGAAGATGCCTACTTTGGTGATCTCTCGTGGTTGTTAGACTCGCATGTGCAACTACAACTGTGGACCTGACAGATGATAAGGGCATGGTTTCACTCTGCATGGGAAGTGACATCTCAGCCAGGTCATCAACAACATTCTGGTATGATGCTAGATACAAGATAAAATGGCTCGCAATCATTTGTTTAACCTAACCCCACCATTTTGCCCTGTCAGCTGGTGGGATGTCTTTCCTTTCCTCTGATGCCATTTCCATAAACTGGGCTACTATTAGCCCAAAGTTCCTTTGCAAGAACAGTCAGGCTTATGATGGTGGTGTCAATCCATTGGGTTCCTTGGGAACATACAGGTTTGAGTATGTGCTCTTCAAATACTTCAGCAGCATGCCTGAAACCTTTCATCTTTTTGTCAGACCACTTGTACATGTTATAAATCTTCATAATCAGGTTGTCAATCTGTAAAATAAAATTCGATTGGGAGAATATTTAACCAATGACTTGTAGCTATGCCCATACCCTGTTGATCTGCCGTCAGCTACCAATAGGCTTATCTTGTCAACTGACTCTACTATATATGCTTTACATAGTCTTACGTCATTAATAATAGAAGGCCAAGCGCAAATTTTTTTTTGCCTACTACAGTTTCAAAAAATGAATAGGCAAAGGCATCCTTAAGCACTAGCTCAAGTCTGTGAATTGGCCATGGTACTGGAATATCTCTTTTAAGGCGAGCTAACACACCACTTTGTTGTCCAAAGTTTACTGATGCCCCATCAGCTGCTGCTACACAACATTGTCCCAGGTCAAGCTCCATGTAGTCAGCCTTGTAAGTGTTGGCAGTAAAAACATCCTATGCCCTTGAACTTTCAGGCATAGTTAACCTGAAATAAGTATGACAATAGAAAATAAAGACACATGCTTCATACTATTCCATGTATTATAGATTGCGACAGTGACCGACACACACCACCAACTGCCAGACACTGGATGTGAGATAAACTTTCCTTGAAAGCCTCATCCTTGGCTCTCCATTTTCAATAAATCTAATGCTAATAACTTCCTTCTCTGATACTGTCTGATCTGTAGTACCATCAAGTAAGATTGCACAGCTGAATGGTTCTACCTTGAAGTTGGGTTTCAGTTGAACTACCATGGTCCCTGAGATCTTGGAGATAAAGTTTTGACAAACTTTGTCTTTGCAGTAGGTATTTCCTAGTTCCAAGCTGTTTCTTCTCAACTATGACAAGATTTTGAAAGTCAGTAAAAGGTATTTCTGACCATGTCACCATGTATGCCCATCTGAACAGTTTCTGCATTCTCTGGTGGGTCTCTTGATCCATGGTTGTCGTGAGTCTGTAAATTATTCGAACACAAGGCAAGGGCTGAGAAGCACCCACAGTTTTCTTGTGTAATTCTGATTTATAATGGTCATCTGCAGTATCTTTTTTGGTATTGCTAGCCCCTTGACAAAAGCATAAATTTTTCACATGTCAGACTGACATTTAGTTCTCCCTGTACTTCCAGATCCACCCTCACCATAATATGCTCAACAATATTTACACCAGGTTAGTGTAGTCTTGAGAAAGACTGTTGGTTGAAGTGACTGACGTTTCGACAGCCTTAGCGGCGGTCATCTTCAGAGTCAAAAGGAGAGTAAAGGTCAGGTTCGCCTGTATTTGTATCTGGCTCGTCCGTGATAAGTGGGCGGTCGTATTAGTCATGGAGGTGTGATATTTGGCGAGAAGCAATGGGTGTGGTTGTGTAGGCGTTAATTATCAGTTTGTCGAAGTGTAAGTCTATTGGCTGCTCGCACGTTTGACTTTGTGAATTAGTCGTTTGTAAGGTCCCGGTAATTGTTGTGATCGGTTTAATGGATTTTGTTCTAAGTTCGTATACCAGCTTTCTAGTGTGAGTCGCTGTTTGTAGTTGGTGCTGTACGTAATGCATTTTGCCGAATCCCAGTCAATGTTGTGTTTGGTTTGTCGGTGGTGTTCGGCAATGTGGTTGGTTTTGTCTCCGTTTTTTGTCGCTCGTTTGTGTTCTGTTAGTCGTATATTTAAGTTTCTGCTAGTCTCACCTATATAAGTGGCTTGGCAGTCGGAGCAATTAATTTTGTAAACAGCACCTTGTCTTTCGTGCGGTTGTTCTCTGTCCTTAACGTTAGTCAGTACATGTCGTAAAGTTGTGATGGGTTTGTGCGCTACTCGTATGTTGTATGGTCGTAAGATACGCGAGATAATCTCAGACGTACCTTTTATGTAGGGTATCGTTGCTGTAGTTGTTGTCGGACTGTTGTTTTTGTCGCGTTCATTGTCTTTGTAAGTGTTAAGTTTGATGAAGTCAGAGTTATAGTTGTTTTTGTGGAAAACGCATTGTAGGTAGTCATTTTCTTGGCGTAGAGCGTCGGGTGAGTTACAAATGAGTTGTGCGCGTCTCGTCAATGTTTTGATGGTGGTAGCTTTGTGTGAGGTTGGATTGTACGACGATTGGTCAAGTAGTCTGTCAGTATGCGTTGGTTTCCTGTAGACAGTGGTCTGTAGTTTGTTATTGTCACGACTTACCAAACAGTCAAGGAACGGAATAGCTCCGTCTTCTTCAATCTCTTTGGTAAATTGTATGTGACTGTTCTGTTCGTTAATGTGTTTGTGAAACTCGTCAATCTCGTCTTCGGGTAGTGCAGTAATCGTGTCGTCAACGTAACGAAACCAAAAAGGTAACGTGTGTTTGTAAGTTGCAAGAGCTCGTTCCTCTATGGATTGCATTACAATTTCAGCAACCACAACAGAAACGGGTGAGCCCATTGCCGTGCCATGTAACTGTTTGTAGTGTTTGCCGTTGTATTGAAAGTAAGTTGATGTGAGACAAAGTTCCAGTAGTTCCACGATGTCCCCTGTAGATAAAGGAAGTGCGTCAGTAAATTCGTTGATGGCAGTTTTGGTGCATTCTAGCGCCAGTTGAAGCGGAATACTGGTAAACAGTGATTTCACGTCAAAAGACACTAGCTTGTGGTTGTGTGGTATTTGTACTGTTTTGAGATTGTTGATGAAGTTTTCAGTCGATCGTAGTCTATGTTGTGACTTGTTGGTTAGTGGTTGCAGTATGGTTGTTAAGTATTTGGAAAGTTCGTAAGTAGGCGACCCACAGAACGAAACTATAGGTCGCATGGGTATTTGTGGCTTGTGAAGTTTCGGTAGTCCGTACAGCTTTGGTGATCGCGGTACTGAACACCTGAGTCGATAGTAGGTTTGTTGAGTGATCGTGTTAGTTTTTCTCATTGAGAAAATTTTGTTGTTAAGTTTTCGTTGAAGTGATGGTGCAGGGTCTCGTTTAAGTAGTTCGTAGGTTTGTTTGTCGTTAACTAGTTCGTCCATTTTGTCGTAGTAATCGGTCTTGTCCATAACAACAGTAACGCGTCCTTTGTCTGCTGGTAGTATGACAATGTTTTCGTCATGTTTTAGTCGTTTGAGTGCTTGTTTTTCGACTGTCGTCAAGTTAGTATCACGTATAGAGGCCGATTGTACGGTGGAGGCGACCCTACTCCTGATCTCGTCTTTTGTTGCCTCTGCCAAATCTCTTTGAGAAGCTAAGACAGCCTCGACACTCGATATAATCGCCTCAGTCGGTATATGTTTGGGTGTTATAGAGTGTTTTAGTCCGTAGGATAGTAATCGAGTTTCAGTTTCGTCTAAAGGGCGCGAGGAAATATTCTTGACCCAGTTATCGTCATGCTTTTGTCGTTTACGTGTTCTGCTGCGTTGTAATCGTTCAAGTTTCTGTTGGTATTTCGCTCGATATTTTGTTTCGTTTTTGAGAGCTCGTTTGTCAGCAATGGTTTGTATAGTAGAAAGTAAGTCGGCACTCACGTTTGTTGGTATCAGTTGTCTCAGCTTGTCCAGTCTTCGTTGCTGTTGGTTTTTGTAGAAGTTGAGTCGTCTGTGGCAGTCGTTAATCCGCGCTCGGATCAGTCGTCTGCTGGTGGAGTTGACGATCTGAATAGCCTCTTGTGTGTTCAACGGGGACTTAAACTTCACAAGCCACAAATACCCATGCGACCTATAGTTTCGTTCTGTGGGTCGCCTACTTACGAACTTTCCAAATACTTAACAACCATACTGCAACCACTAACCAACAAGTCACAACATAGACTACGATCGACTGAAAACTTCATCAACAATCTCAAAACAGTACAAATACCACACAACCACAAGCTAGTGTCTTTTGACGTGAAATCACTGTTTACCAGTATTCCGCTTCAACTGGCGCTAGAATGCACCAAAACTGCCATCAACGAATTTACTGACGCACTTCCTTTACCTACAGGGGACATCGTGGAACTACTGGAACTTTGTCTCACATCAACTTACTTTCAATACAACGGCAAACACTACAAACAGTTACATGGCACGGCAATGGGCTCACCCGTTTCTGTTGTGGTTGCTGAAATTGTAATGCAATCCATAGAGGAACGAGCTCTTGCAACTTACAAACACACGTTACCTTTTTGGTTTCGTTACGTTGACGACACGATTACTGCACTACCCGAAGACGAGATTGACGAGTTTCACAAACACATTAACGAACAGAACAGTCACATACAATTTACCAAAGAGATTGAAGAAGACGGAGCTATTCCGTTCCTTGACTGTTTGGTAAGTCGTGACAATAACAAACTACAGACCACTGTCTACAGGAAACCAACGCATACTGACAGACTACTTGACCAATCGTCGTACAATCCAACCTCACACAAAGCTACCACCATCAAAACATTGACGAGACGCGCACAACTCATTTGTAACTCACCCGACGCTCTACGCCAAGAAAATGACTACCTACAATGCGTTTTCCACAAAAACAACTATAACTCTGACTTCATCAAACTTAACACTTACAAAGACAATGAACGCGACAAAAACAACAGTCCGACAACAACTACAGCAACGATACCCTACATAAAAGGTACGTCTGAGATTATCTCGCGTATCTTACGACCATACAACATACGAGTAGCGCACAAACCCATCACAACTTTACGACATGTACTGACTAACGTTAAGGACAGAGAACAACCGCACGAAAGACAAGGTGCTGTTTACAAAATTAATTGCTCCGACTGCCAAGCCACTTATATAGGTGAGACTAGCAGAAACTTAAATATACGACTAACAGAACACAAACGAGCGACAAAAAACGGAGACAAAACCAACCACATTGCCGAACACCACCGACAAACCAAACACAACATTGACTGGGATTCGGCAAAATGCATTACGTACAGCACCAACTACAAACAGCGACTCACACTAGAAAGCTGGTATACGAACTTAGAACAAAATCCATTAAACCGATCACAACAATTACCGGGACCTTACAAACGACTAATTCACAAAGTCAAACGTGCGAGCAGCCAATAGACTTACACTTCGACAAACTGATAATTAACGCCTACACAACCACACCCATTGCTTCTCGCCAAATATCACACCTCCATGACTAATACGACCGCCCACTTATCACGGACGAGCCAGATACAAATACAGGCGAACCTGACCTTTACTCTCCTTTTGACTCTGAAGATGACCGCCGCTAAGGCTGTCGAAACGTCAGTCACTTCAACCAACAGTCTTTCTCAAGACTACACTAACCTGGACGATCAACTTCCTCAAACATGTCACGATTCTCCCAGGTTCAAACCATTTACTTTAATATTTACACCAGATCAGTTCTGCAGTGGTATCACTGCCCTTCTTGACCTTCATCTCAAGCCATTCATGGCCCCAGAACCTAACTGTAGTTGCCCTGCATGCCTTTCTACATGTTTTGGGAGCATTTGGAGTTGGTGCTTCATAATCACCTGGTTCTGCATCTGCCGTGGTGCTACTTCTTGAAGGTTCAGCTGTGACACAAGGCTCTGACCCAGGCTGCAGATCGGGTTGGCTAACTTGACATGTAACACTTGCAGAAGTTAGCCTAAAAAGAAAAAGACAAAGACAACGCTCAATGTAAAGCTTGAAAATGTATGTCACTACTAGTCAGGGACTCATTATTTTGACAATGCACTGGGTTGTCAGAAAATTAAATAGATCCCGGACATTCATTTTCAAGCTTTATACTGGGCAATGATGTCTTTGTCTTTAGGCAAACTTCTTATCCAGAGGCACAATAGCTGTGATATTCTGTAATGTATCCGGCAGGATATTTATAATTATTTAATCATATATTTGTTATATGTAATATCTGTTGTCAACAATGAAAGACTGATGGCTGTTCTTGCTGTAAAGCAAGTTCGAATTGCAATGATTATTATATTCCATTATGTCTATTAAGGATTACACCAAGTTTTAAAGGACACAGCTATAAAATGTTTCAAATTTCGAATGTTAATTTTTTTTTGCCGTACGAATGGTGTGAATGACATTTGAAATGCAATTACACACACTGTTCACCAAGTTCAGGGTTTAAAAGTTATGTGCTATGTCGTTACGACTAAGAGTAAAGACCTTCAAAATTGCGATGTAATTACAAGAAGATATTATAAATATAACAATATTTGTATGAAAGGTAACTTACAAATAAACGTCAATAGTGTGATACTTCTAAGGTGATTTTTGTAAATCAGCCTCTTTCCCTCCACTTTGTGCGAGACATTTTATATATCAATATTTAGATATGTAAATTTTTCCACGTGCTCCTCTGAACCTTGTATACTGTACCTTGGCTAAAAGTCTGTTACTGGCATTTTTTCACAGCGGTGTCATGTGCAATCAATCGACAATCAATCTGAACATGACTGGATGTACATTGTACTTAATGTACGCTCAATGAAAATTGGCGAAAATTTTATACATGAATGAAACTGCATTGCTTATGGAATTCGAAGATTGTTATTTGCCAGGAGGGCACTACAATCACAAAGAAAATAGGGGCAGGCCATTTGTGGCTGTGTATTACATTAAAATTTAAGGGCATGATGGACAAATGGTAGGGCAACCATGATCATGACTGTCATGGCCATCAACAAATTTGAGCCCTGCATCGTGGGTTTTGGCAACAAGAGCTTGAAGAACAAGTCAACTTTAACAAAGCCAAGCTCGAGCTCAAGTTAGAATACAAATGAAAAATAGAGGAGGGATGGGAAACCCAAACCAATGAATGTAAGGTAAACACTTAATTGCTCAAACTCACTATCACTAAGTTCGACAGTTCGCATTCAGATTGGTTGAGGTTTTGGAATCAATTCCAAGCCAGAATCGACAATGCACAAACAGCACAAGTTACAAAGTTCTCATATCTTAAGGAACTAGTTGAAACAAAAGTCTGAGTGGCTATTGAAGGGTTACCATTCACCTCCCAGGGGTATGAAGAGGCCAAAAACATTCTGAAGTCCAGGTATGGTAGCATTAGTGACGTAGTCAATCCATATGTCCAAAACATTTTCAGCCTACCATTTGTCCATGAGTCCCAACCAAAGAAGGTATGTGACTTCTATGAAAAGCTCCTGTACATTGTTGAATCACTACAAATACTAGGAAGGTTAAAGCAAGTAAATGGGTACATAAGGTCAACAATAGACAAGCTAGATGGAATCAGGGGAGACCTTACAAGAACCAGTGATGACTGGAGAAAATAGGAATTCCTCCATTTAGTTGAAGCCCTGGGTAAATGAACAGAACAAAACCCAGACAAACCAAATGACAATCTGTTAGGAAAGAATTGACAAGGAGGTAGAAAGAACTTGAAAACACAACAAGAAGAGTCCAAACTCCCCAGATGCTGCATTTATAGCAACCATGTTGCTGAATGAAAAAAGCAATTCGGTCAAAAGCAATTGTGTTACAATTGCCCCGGCACTGAACATAAAGATGCCAACTGTAAAAGCCATTCAGGATACCAGAAATGTAAGTGCGGGCACCACATGTCCATATGCAACCAAACCCAAACAAGCAAACAGCTGTCGATGACTACAGGTGAAAACAAAGCAGTGGTGACATATCTGGTAGTGGTAGTGAAAGTAAACAGGTTGAAGTGCTGCACCTTGTTAGATACTGGATGGGGAAGCTCCTACAGATCAACGGGACTTATAGACCATCTGCAGCTACATCCAATATGCCAAGAGTCCAAATGTATTGAAATGATGCTGGGCACCACCAAGACTATCCATGTTTATTACCTAGAGTTGAGGAGGGTAATTATTACATATTTTCAGGAAACTTTTGATTTCTTTGCAGAACACCCCTGCCCAAAGTTAGATGCTTAGCGATATAACTGACCTTGGTTACTTTAATACCCATGAAAGATTTTAGTTCTTCAGCTTTTTAATATCCAATAAGGAGAAAAAGTTGTTGCATAACGTTTACCCTACAAAACTAGTAAAACTTACACATCGGTGCTGAAATATTATACACGAAAATTTTGCACCTAAAGCTTATTTTCCTGTTCTTCTAAAGTTATCTTCCTAGCCTTAAGAGACCGAAGGCTGTTCTATTATGCAACAAGACACGACTTACTATCTATTTAAACACTGACATACAGTAACATGATCTACTCAGATGTTGGAAGTCTAGTATTGAGAAAAAAATGTAACTTTTATGCAGGATGTAGTGCTTTATTATATGAAATAGACTGGTTAACAACTTGTATTGGCTATTTTACATCTATTTTTGTAGGTAAATGGGAAAACTGCTAACTCTAATGGAATGAACATGTTAAATCAACTAAGGTTCAAGATTGCATCAATATGATAGACGTAACGGCCAAATCTGACTGCACATTGACATCTTATGGGCATTCAGCTTTATTGCATTCTGCATTAGAAGAAATGTTAAACATGTCTGGGGAAAGGTTTTCCTAAGGCAATGGTGAAAGAAACATTGCCCACACTACAAGTGTAAATTTTCATTTGTTAATCATGATTGCACACAATCATTTACTACAGGAAGATAGTCTAGATGCTTACTCAGCAGTCAAATACATTTGTTTAGATCAGTCTTGTCTTAAAGGTAATAATAAGTTCCTAATCCCATAGTTAGAACTTTAAAGCACGTTTATGTACCGATTACTGTGCTGGTTTAAGTTTAATAAGCTGGCAGGAACGTGTGTAGTATTTACCTGCACAGGAATAAACGCAGAGGGAAAATATTACGCACACAACCGTGGCTATTTGCAACCAAAGTTAGACAGGTTAAAGGTCATATAATAAACCTTCAAAACACGTCAGAAACATTTGGGTATTGCCACTGGGCTTGGTAAGAATAGAAAGTTGAGTCATGGACTTTGAAACTTGATATCCAGTCAAGAATGTTGGCCGTCAAAAATGTCCAATGTTCTGTTAGCTATGCTTGCTTTACATATGATTTAACAGTTTAGAAACATAATAAAATAGTTGAAGTATATGATAGAAGACTTTAAAGTTGGATTATATTATAAGAATGCTGTAAAATAAGGTACACAATATTTGCCCTCATTGAGTATATATATAAATGGCATCACTAATGACTTTCAACTCAACTGGGAGAAGCTGTTGACCATCTACAACTACAGGTACATAGAATTAATTAACAGTTTCTCTCATCTAAAGGGGGTAGCCATGGAGGATACTTATGAGAATCCAGAACTGCCTATTCTCCTCATCCCCTTGCCCACCACACAAAGCGCGGTGTGAGGGCTGAAGGCCCAAGCAGGCGAGGTACTAACGTTAATGTGTGTGGAGTCGTGTTACACACGTGGTGATTACTAGGGAGAAAATATTTTTGCTTTGTGTATGTATCTTTCTCTATATATATATACATATATATATATACATGGGTTCTGGTGGCTCAAAAATGCTGTGTGCAAGGTCGGGGACTGGTATGTTGTCGAACAAACCATACTTAGGTACCATATTGAAGCAAATCGATTTGGTCTCATTCTTTTTTCCCTTGTATGGATACCTCGCAAGTTGTTTACATTATTTGAACACTGAAGCCAGTAAATGATTTAAGACCGGCAAAGGAAATGGCTTTCTTGGTGCCTGTGGCTGGTTTCGCCACCTCAGTAACTGGACAATTTATGATTTGACAGAGCAGTTCTCAAAGTTAGCTCCTTGGAATATGCATTTGCCAACTGTTCACTTTTTGCAGTAACGCTTTGTCTTGGTTCTTTCTGATTTATATGAACAAAAGACGTAAGGGAACTTGCTTGCTGTCAGGACATTTGCTCAGCGACTAAGTGTATTAAAACAACATTATTCACTGAAGTTGAATAGATGTTGATTAGTATAAATCTTGGGACTTTTCATGTTCTGGTAACCACTTACCTGAGCTGCACAATGACAGGTACGTCTGAATCGAGTAGCTTTGAAGTACAAGTTCTGCGAACAGAATTATTTTGAGCAGCTTTCAAAAGTAGCTTCCTGACTTCATTCTTCCCTAAGGGAGGCTTCTTGTATGAAATATTACTGCCTGGATTTTGCTGGTGTTTATTGGTAAAGTAGAATAAAGACTCTGGTTCATTCATCTCTGTATGAGGATTATTTTTTAACATTTTGCAGTATTTAACCAGACAGTGTTCATGGTCAATTGTTTAAGAAGTGGGATAGAACACTCGTCATCCAGAAGAGTTGTCCAGGCCACGACAGTCTTTGGATGCTTTCTCCGCTTTCCACACAAAGATTTCATTGCCTCGATCAGGATTTCTTTCACTATAAAATGTCACCTCAATGAAGACATTAGGATGTATTTTTGGCTCAAAACAAAAATGCAAGGTAAACAGCCACCAGGTAACTTGCTGCAAAGCTACTTGTTTTTAGTCACCAAATTATCCTTCGGCAAAACAGTCGTCTACTTCAGTCTTTCTCACTTCAAGAGTGATTTGTGCATGATGACCTTTACAGTATTCGATTGGTAATGCTTTCATCAGGATTTTGAAACCTCTCAAGAAAGATTAAAGTGTAAATTTACCATCAAACCCCTTGTATTGAGGTGCCACTGAATGCTTAGTTGAAAATATGCAAAAGTTACAGGTTAATATGCCATTTTTCTTTTTTATTGATGTTTTGCCTTGGAAAAAGTACATCTTTTCTTTCCCTCTTCTCGTTTTTCTTTCGACAAAACTTGCACAAGGTTTGCTTGTCATATTTTGTTTTGTTTTTTATTTTCTGATTTTTGGTCAGCGATAAAACTGCAGAATTCATTCATGTTTTCTTTGTTTACTTCGTTGATTTTGTAATTCGTTTCATCTTCATCACCAAAGTCTTGTACTTCCAGATGAATACTTAGCATAAATTCTTATCATAACAGATCTTAAAGACATTTGTAACCAACTTTGAGGTAACATATAATTTATTAATATTTTAAGTCAAAAAAATGTCAGAAAAATATTCAATCATGAGCTGTCAGTAATGCTGGTATCCATTTGATAACCTATGAGAATGCTCCAGTTTTAAGATGGAAAGTCTGGTCATCTAATAAAACAATCTTTCTTTAAGGCAAAATGAGTGAGAAGTCTAATTGGAAAATGACATGAATTACCATAAACCTGCAAATAATTCAGGGTATTGATCCTATCATTTGTTGTTTAATAATTTAATTATAAGGATGGACATCTTACCATTTGTTACGAGGTTGAACATTATTCTCACCGAACGTTTTGTTTTAATAAAGCAGAATTGAAATTTTAAATGTAAATATGACTATAAACAGTTTATATATAAAATAATTTCCAGTTTGGATTGCTGTTTATTTGCGGCCAAATTCTGCGTGGATTTTTTTTATTGCATGTCCTCCTCCAGTTATAGTCAGGAGGATTTGTCTTTTTGAGAATTTTGAAAAATTATCATTGTTACTTGGATTCTCAAGAGGTATATTGGAAGGGTGGGTGAGGGGTTATTGCATGCATGTATTTCTAGTTTTAGATGCAAGTGAGTTTGCATATATCAAAACCAATAACAAACCCAAAATTGGAAAGTTGGGAGAGCCTGTTGCAGAATTCATCTGACTTGGATGATCATGTCACACATTGGGCTATGAGAACCTATGCAGATTATATATCCTCAGACTGCAAGACACATCAACTGGGAACCAAACAGTTGTATATGATGAATTGAAGGAACAACTAACTAGCAATCCTGAAGGCTGTTATGAAACCAACTTGCTTGGAAGGCAAACTATCCCCTTCTACATAACAAGATGGGAAGCCTGAAGAGACTCAATAACTTAGCATGGAAGCTGGAAAGGCAAAATGTGTTGTAAAGGTATGATGGTATCATTTGAGATCAATTGTCCCCTCCGCCACTGTGCAAAGCATGGGGTGAGGGTACTGATCTCAACATGCGTGGAGTCCTTTTACATGCATGGTGACTAGGGAGAAAAATTTTCGTATTGTGTATCTATGTTTATATATATATATGGATTTCAGTCACTCAATGATGCCGTGTTCCTTCCAGGGGGCTGGGTTGATGTTGCAAGGTAGCAGAAGGCATTCAAAAATTTAAATTAGCAACAGCAAATTAAATATTAAACTGTCATGTTTGAAAAAAGAAAAGGTAAACAATCTTTGAAAGAACAAAAAGATATTTTCCAACAATGCAAGGAATTACCCAGGTTTGCTAATTACACTTTTTGGTATGGAAATGGAACAAGAAAAGGAATGCCAGCAAAAAAAAAAAAAAAAAAAAAAACAAACTGGAAGTGCAGTGAGAACAAAGGCAAACAGAAACCAGAAAAGAAATCTGAAAGGCTCCATACAGACCGAAGGCTATTGAAGGAAACAAAAACTTGGTTGGCAAAGAGGAGGGAAGCATGTAAAAAGAAGTGAAGAAAAAAGAGATAAGAGTAGTCAATATAGCAGGGAATATGATGGGAAGAGAATGTTGCAGGAAAATATTGAGGAGTGAGAGAGGAGATTGCAGAGGTTGGAATGTACATCTAAAGAAAGAATTGAAGCAGAAACTGAACAGGAGAGGGTAAATAGACTGGAGGTTCTGAAAAGAAACATTACCACATGAATGATGAAAGAAACCCACAAAGAACAAGTTGAGCGACCGAGAGTTCTTATGCAAAAAAGCAGCCATGATCCAGACTGAGATGCCTGAAGAGCGAGCCAGGCGACTACAGGTACTCAGACAAAATAAAGCCACTTGGATTGAATAAGAGACGCCTGATCAGCAAGCAGAACGACTGAAAGTTCTGAGACAAAATTCTGCTGCTCGGATTGACTTACAGACACCAGGACAACAAAGTAAGTGACTAGGAGTTATCAGGGTAAATTCAGCTGTTTGTATTGAATCTAAAATGCCAGATTGACTAGCAAAAAGACTAGAGGATGCTAGAAAAAAATAATGTAGTGAGAATAGCTTCAGAAAGTATGGAAAAGGGAGTTGAGAGTGGAAAAAATGCAGAAAGGTGTCGTGTCAATATAGAAAATGAAAGGCTATTGTTGGTGAGAGAAGAGCTGAAGAAGCATCTGTTGAGGAAAGCCAGGCTAACAGTCATGAAGAGTATCTTCATCAAGGCAGTTGGCAAGATGTCAAGAATCCTTTTTATGAGCAAGAATGGGTGACAAAGTGAGACGAAGAGATTTCATTTGAGCCAAGAGATGTTACAACATCACCAGTGCAGAGTTTGTAAAGAAATGTGGCCAACAAAGCAGAATCCAGCAGCAGAAAGCATCCAGTGCTATGTTTGCAACTGATGCAAGAGGGATAAGAAATCAGCAAAGGTATATGGTGCCGAGAATGACACGGACCCTGGTTTAGTACCTCAACAGTTACAGGTGTTAACACAGGTAGAGGAAATGTTAATTGCAAGGGTGTGTCCAATAACCAGCATATATCGGAAACACAGAGGTCAGAGAGGGTGCAGGGAACACGTGCTTAACCACAAGATATTCAAAGTTTCTTGAATAATTGATCTACCCATTTTGGTAGTGAGAAGACATGGGGTAAATAACAGCCAGAGATTTTACTGTACATAAGCATTGAGTTCCTGAAGCTGCATTGTGGTTGAAAACAAACAATCCCTACTTCAAAGGTGTAGAGATTGACCGAGAGGCAATAGAAAGTCCACCAGAAAAATGGAATTCCAAGTGAGCTGAGGTATGTAGAATCAGAATTATGTGCTAATGAAAATGAGGATGAAGGGCCATCTCAGGAACCATTACTAGCTAATGATATGAATGAAGAACCTCTTTTAGAGTCTGCAAAATCATCATTCATACCTCAGCAACAATGGCAGAGGAAGGATGAGGATGCTATTAGGGAGACTGTGAACAAAAAGGATCCATTAGAGTGGCCATCTATTGAAGGCAATGTAGTCAATTAATTTAAAACACATGGTTTGGCCACCATGGCATTTCCTACTTTGTTTCATTTTGGGAAAGGTGAGCCAACCCAGCAGGGCAAGACAGCACGGGGTCACTCTCACTGAACCGTTTAAGCATTTGATAAAGTTTGCTGAAAGGTTGCCAGGTGGTAAGTATAGATGGACATTTGCTTCTTATCCAATATTTCCCTACTGGGCATTTGACATGAAGCAAAGGCATCAACTTTTGTCACAGGTAAATATCTATTTGCACCAACATCCAACTGATGTGAGCATGACCATGGAAGAACTTATGGAGATGGTAAGTTCCATGAGTGGTAAGCAAATGGTAAACAGGGTTGAGTGTTATGTGTCTAAATTACAAGGTACTAACCATGAACACTCAATGCAATAACAGTAAAGTATGCATCTCAATTATAACAAGGAGTACTTTGAATGAACTGAACTTCATCATTAATATCTTTTCCCAATGTCACATCCAGGCGAGCCATGGAAGTACATTGGGTGTATGTTGTACTGGAATTTCAGAAGCAACACTAAAGTCAATGCACCAAGCAAACAGGTTAATGTTATATTATTCAAAAATTGTAAACATGTTAATTACAACGATTTGTCCTTGCCATTTTATTGTGATATTGTCGATCGATGGCCTTTCATATCCTGAGAATAATGTCTTCTGTGTATTTATAATAAACAAGAAGATGAATGCCTAGAATGACTGTTTGGTGGGTTTAATCTTTGTTGCCAACTTTTCCTTGATGTACATAAAGATCATATATGTTATATTTCAATTCGCTTGTTTAATCCTGCAACTGTTACTACATATGTTTCATATCCTTCCATCATATGTCACACTCAGTCAATAACATATGAATATGATCTAATGGACATATTCATCCAAACAACTAAGCAAATAAAGTATTTTCATTAATATTGCTTTTTTGTTATGATGGGGAAAAGTTACCACATATCAAGGAAGGAAGGCAAGAATGTAATGGACAAAAATAAGGTTTTAGGGATTTTCTTCACCTCTACCTATATTAAAACACGTAAGAGGTAACACCAAAATAAGTTTACATACACCGAGAAGTTATCTAACAACATACATGTATAATCTGTAGCTTGTGTGTATTAAATAATTTATCACACGGTTATGTATTAGATAATTTGCAATTCTAAAGTGGTAGATACTTGGTAAAGATTCTCTCAGGTTTTCAATTTCTGTTACAGCCACTGAACTATGCACAGTTATATTGGTTGGTGGCTTTAGGTTGATCCAGGGGGGATCCATTTAATACAGTCAACAGTGAGACAAAAATAAAAGGTAGTCTCCAATACAGAATTCTATTCATATGGAACATATGAGGCAACCACAGAAACACAAACTTCCATCCAGCTGTTTCCTTCTATAACCTCTACATTCTGGAGTTGTTCCTTTACACTTCACTTTTTTTCCCTAAGACCCACATTTTTGGTCGACTATTCTGCCGGTCATACATGAGGAGGTTATTCACAATTATTTGGTACACACAAGCTACAGATTATACATGTGTGTATGTAAACTTACTTTGGTGCTGCCTCTTACGTATTTTAATATAGGGAGAAGTGGAGAAAATCCCTAAAACCTTATTTTTATCCTTTTCATAGTTGCCTCCCTTGTTTGATATGTGGTAGATTTTTTCCCATCATGACAAAAAAGTAATATTAATGAAAATACTTTATTTACATAATTCTTTGGATGAGTATGACATGTCTGTCGCATCATATACATATGTTATTTACCAAGCGTGAAGTATGATGGAACGATGTAAAACACTTGCAGTAATAGTTGCAGGTCTGCTTGTAATAGTATGCACTGTGCTGAAGGTAAGATTTAAACAAGTGAATTTAAACACAACATACGTGATCTTTATGTATGTCAAGGGAAAGTTGGCAACCGATTAAAGCAGGCGAACAGTCATTTTAGGCATCCATCTTCTTGTTTATTATAAATGCACTGAAGACAACATTATTCTGAGGATATGAAAGTCAATCGATCGACAATATCACAATAAAAAGGCTAGGACAAATCATTGTAATTAACTTTGTAAAAATGTTCAGATGCAATGCAGATTATTCACCAAACATTTCTGACTTTAGTATTTACTTAAATGTCTACATATTCCAGTTTCTGAAACAGAAGAGAAGACTGAATAAATTGCCAGAGAAATGTTGACTTGAAGTAATTGCCAATAAGCATCCTGCTTTAAGAACCATTTTAACTTGTTGAATACCAATTCTGCAACATTAAATTCCACAAATCTGGTAGTAGCATGCACAACATAGATTCTCATACCTGTGAGCCACTGTGCAAGTGCTTTGCTCTAATATTAGCAATTGTGACATCTCCATTTTCAATTACTGGAGCTCCACTTAAAGTTGATTGGTGAACTGCTTCTTGCCAAAAATTTAGACATTCAATGGCATTTGTTCCAGATAGTGAATGGCCATGACAAGGGGTTCCAATGCCTAAGTAGAAGCCTGCTTCATTGAAGTATTTTACTTTTCTTGAAGGAATCTGGTGAAGAAAATTTATTAAAGATCGGGATTAGCCTCCAATATCAGTGTCAAGTTTCTGGAAACAATGTCTGGACAGTTTTTCTAGCTCCATGCACCATTCGACATCTGTG
>JASJOG010000148.1:667500-670000 GCA_030142905.1 Heliopora coerulea
GCATTAACCATGTCAATATGAATAGGATAGAATCTCTTAACTGTCAATAACCAATATCTTTCATCTTGCTTTAATATGCGAATACTCCACTTGTAGTGCTGTTCAAATAAACTCACCTTCAATAGTACCACTGTGGAACTTTAAAAGAAACCCTTTTGTTTACAATTTACCATGGATATTGGTGGATGTAGTTTACATTTTCTTGATTTGGAGATTAATTTTTCTGGATAATAAGCTAGAAACATCCATATATAGTAAGCCTACTGATGTCCATATATATCTCAATGCCAATTCATCACACCTGAGATCTCAAATACGTGGTATTGCTAAGGGAGTAGCTTTAAGGCTGAGGTGCATATGTTCACAGGACCGCGATTTTCAGGAAAAAAGTAAATTGTATTCTAAATCTTTTATTGATTGTGGTCACGATAGAAACCATGTTTACAATGCCTTTAAAGAAGTAGAATCTATGACAAGGGAGCAGGCATCCATGAGTAAACCTAGGAAAAAAGGTAATAAATGTGTGTTTGTAACTAAGTACGACCACTGGGCTCCTGATATAGCCAGCATAATTTGTAAACATCGAGCTATCATTGACACAGATGAACGAGCAAATGAAATATTGCCTCCCGGAGCTTTGGGAGTGGCATACAGTAGAAGTGCCAATTTAAAAGAGTTATTGGCACCCTCTAATCCTTATTGAGCTACTCAGAGTACAGGAAATGGCAGTAGTAGGTGTTTGAAAAAATGTGATTGTTGTAACAACTTTTTAATATCGGCAGAGTCATTTGGCTCCACCATTACTGGTAGATTGTATTATATTCGGAAAACACTTAACTGTTCCTTGCTCAATGTGTGACTTGGGGATTGCAGGGTGTGGGATCCACGGTGAATTTTAAATCCCGTTTGGGCAATTAAAAGTCACACATTAAGCGTAGGCATAGGACATGTGGTATTGTCAACCATTTTATCGACAAACATGACAGCAATTTTTCTAGTTTGAAGTTTATTCTAATTGACCAAAACAACAAAAATTTAAGAAAGTGTGAAAATTTTTGGATAGGTACATTATTAACTAATGTGGGAGGGATGAATAGTACACATGATTTCTCACAGCAGTAACTTTTTGTATTTTAATTATTTCTTATATTTTAATTACTTCCTGTATTTTAATTACTTCTTATAGTAGTTTATAAAATGTTTCTCTTTCATCTTATGTACTTATATTTCTGATTAAGGCTGCTTCATATGGCCGAAAATTTAGATAACCTAAATAAAATTTTTAAAAATTCCTCAAGTCGTGGTAGCATTAATTTGTTTACTATATATACATATATACGTGAACATTTAGGTTTACGAAATGCAAAGAGGGTTCAATAACGCAAAGAAAGAGCAAATGGGATTATATCGCTTACCTCAAAAAGTCACTACAGCCTGTTTCATCTTGGGAAAGAATCTTCAGGTGACTGACGAACTTCGAAACCAGGAAGCTTTTTATGCATAGGCCGGAATGTGGGCGTTAGGGCATGGAACAATAGGGGGATTTTGTTTTTGTTTTAGGTTTATGCAGAATTTGACCTTGTGTGGGCAGGCCGAAACTATTTCCGATCTTTTGTTCAGCAAGTTATTTTTATCTTTTACGTTCAAAATAGAAAATTTTTCCTCTAGACATAAATTACATCGTTTTGATCCTCCTGAATATGAAATAGCGTGTTTTAAAATAGACCATTTTATGGTGAAATCTTGTTTGTTGTTTTTCAAATTCCAAATGTGTTTAGAAAGCTCCGTTTCATTAGAATATTTTATGTGTTGAAAAGACTTAGTGTGGTTACGATATCGCTCTTTGAATGTCTTAGATGTCATCCCTATGTAGTGTTTTGTGGTGTTCGTGTTGCATGTTGTGACTGATGCTTTGTATACTATGTCCTTGGTTAAGCATTCTTTCTGAAGTGGGCATGCGTCCTTGTTCCTACAGTTGCAGTTTTCAGTGGCCTTATTCTGTGGTTTGTTTTTCCTAATTATGCGTGAGTTGTGTCATGTGATAAAAGATTTAATGTTGTTCATGCAGCTATAACTAACCTTGACTGTGTTCCTATTGAAAATCTTATGAAGTTTATGGTGTGGAGGAAAGCGTTTATTGATGAGGCCTAAGAAATCGCGCCCGGTGTTTGAGCGGACGTTTTTGCTGTATGGTGGGTTGAACCAAATGATATTACGTTGCCTATTTCTACGTGGTTGTTGAGGTGTATATCAAATGTAACTGAGATCGTGGTTGAAACTGCTGTGTTTGAGTGCCTTCTGATACATCAGTGCGCATTCCCTAAATGTCTGTTTGGCAATATTAGCGATAAAAGCAAACATTCTTTCATCTCTTTCGACATTGTTGATTTTTATCCATTAAACATGCTATTTCATATTCAGGAGGATCAAAACGATGTAATTTATGTCTAGAGGAAAAATTTTCTATTTTGAACGTAAAAGATAAAAATAACTTGCTGAA
>JASJOG010000148.1:675000-860000 GCA_030142905.1 Heliopora coerulea
GGTAACTCGCTGCAAACCTACTTGATTTTGGTCACCAAATTATCCTTTGGCAAAACATTTGTCCACTTCAGTCTTTCTCACTATGAGAGTGATTTGTGAATGATAACCTTTACTGTATTCAACTAGTAATGTTTTCATCAGGATTTTAAAAGCTCTCCAGAAAGTTTAAAGTCGTCTTTGTGTAAATTTACCATTGAACCCTTTGTACTGAGGTGCCACTGAATGCTTACATTAGTTGAAATACACAAGAGTTGCAGGTTTGTACGCCGTTTTTGTTTTTTTTTTTATTGATGTTTTACCATGGAAAAAGTACATCTTTTACTTCCCTCTTCTTGTTTTTCTTTTGACAAAACTTGCAGAAGGTTTGCTTGTCGTATTTTGTTTTATGTTTTGTATTTTCCGATTTTTGGTCAGCAATAAAAATGCAGAACTCATTCATGTTTTCTTTGTTTATTTCGTCCGCTTCATAACTCATTTCCATCTTTGTCAACAAAGCGTTGTACCTCCAGATGAATACTTAGCATAAATCTTTTTCATAGCACTTCTAATAGACATTTTTAACCAACTTTTATATAATGTAGAATTTGTCGGTTCTTTAAGACAAAAAAATATAAAAAATTTTCACTCATGAGCTGTCCATGATGCTGATATCCAACCGGTAACCTTTGAGAATGACCCAATTTTAAGACAGAAATCCAGGATATCTAATAAAAAAATCTTTGATTGGAAAATGACTCAAAATATTTCAAGATCACAACTAATACAGGGTCTTGCTACGAACATCCATTGATAAGCAGTAGAATTGTCAGAATGGATCTCTTATCATTTATCAAACCATTAAAAGTTATTCTCACCAAATGTTTTGTTTTAATAAAACAGAATAGAAATTTTAAATGTAAATATGACGACAAGGGGTTTAAATGTAAAATAACTTACTGTTTGGGTTGTTAATAGTTGTGGCCAAATATTGTTTTCTTTATTGCATTACCTCTTCCAGTTATAGTAAGGAGAAATTGTCTTTTTGGCAATTTGAAAAATTATCAATGTTACTTGGATTCTCGAGAGGTGTCTTGGAAGGGTGGGTAAGGGTTTGTTGCATACACATATTTCTAGTTTTAACTCCTTGTATTTGTTGGGGTCCTGGAAATCCTTGTCACCAGAATGTCGTGTTTTCTGTGTAGAAACAGAGTCGGACTCCAATTTGACACACATTTATTTTAACACAACATTGGCGGTTCTACTTCTGCATGTCATACCCGAGATGCTTTACATGCTTAATGTAATATCCAATACACTACATCTACAAAATTCGTGGTGACCTATACTCTGAAAATCTTGAATATATGACAATTGAAATCACTAGGCCATGGACTAAGTCATTATTAATAAGTACCTGGTACAGACCTCCAGATTCACCTTCAAATCATTTTGAGATTTTTAAGGGAAAAGTCAGGGAAATACACATGGTAAACCAGGACTTTTTTTTTGTTAGGTCATATTAACATTGATCTGATCCTGGGTACAACAGTCATTTTATAGTCGTTTTTCCTGCTTATGCAGCGGTAAGCCAGCAGCTCTACACAGCAGCATCCTCCACCTCTCCCTATCCTTTGCATCTTCCCTTTTCAACCTGCACTCTCTTGTGTCCCTTTCCAGCACCTGGCTCCATGTCATCCTCGGCCTTCCCATCCTCTCATCTTCCACCTCAAACGACACCATCTTTTTCACCCAATCATCACACTTCTGCAGCACATGTCCCAACGATCTTAACCTATTCTATTTCATTGCATCAGATGCTGACTCAATCCCCACTCTTTCCCTCAGCAATACACCACACATCCATCTCACTATCCTCATCTCTGTTTATTCCAATCACCCACTTTTCTCTGCTGCTGTGGTCCTCGTTTCCCTTCCATACATCATAGCACTTCTCACACACATCACATACAGCTTCCCCTTCAGTTTATGTGACACTTCCTTCCTCATCAAGACCCCTGATAACTTCTTAAACTTCCTCCATGCACAATGCACCTTTGCCACTGATGCAGAATTTGTTTCTCGACCCTGATTCAGCATATCACCCAGGAATCAAAATTTTTCAACATTCTCTTAGTGAACCCCATTTCCCAGAGATCCAAGCTCTCCTCCACATTCCAATCCTCTTCATCACCTGCTCTTTTACACAAACGTATCCTCAGCTTTAACCAAAGACCCCTTCACACCTAAGCATCACTGGTGTACCCATCTACTGCATCCCATACATCTGATATAATTGCTCACAATCCTTTTTTTTTTTAATCTTTTCCTTTTTTTCCCAATCTAAGTTTCTCGAATATTGGCAAGAATCTGGCTGCTGAAATGCCATCAGTAGACATAGAGCCAGAGTCTTATCATGACCCAACAGATAGGATATTCTCCTTGAAATCTCTTGCAGTGAATGACGTTTTTACACTACTGAAAAAAATTAACCAAAGAAAAGTGGCAGGTCTGGATAAAATTCCATGTAAACTTCTGATTGTCTAACAATCGGGAGTGAAACTGTTAATGATGGAACATGCTTTTAACATGTGGGCTATAGTCAGCGTGACATGGCTCTGCTAATGGTAAAGTATGCCATGTAGAGTTGAGTGAACGAGAATGAGTTTTTAGTTTCAGAGTAAATCATGAAGGTGTATTAGTAATTACCATGAATGCAATATGGGAATTCAAAACCAACCACCCAGCCCTGGGGTTTTACTGACAGTTAGACAGCTACACAGTTGGCCATGCAGTGTAGAGTTTTACAGAGAGAAAGAGTAAAAGATGTGTAATATTGTCTTGTGCATGAATATCTCAGGACAATCCTGGATGTATGTTTTGGCTTTCTATGGTGGCCTCTTCAGCAGGGATTTGGGGTTGGCAGTTAATGTTATACAGTTGTAAGAGAAGTGATAATCAGTATAAAATAAAAATAAAATAAAATAAAAATAGGTGATAAAATGTGTGCTTACCAGTCTTGTGTGTCTTGGGAAGACGTAATCTTAAGGGGAGTTTACTGCATCTTGAGAGAAGGTGGGCATTCGTGTTAGCATTGGACAGAATGGGACCATGAACAGGTTGTGATGTGAAGTTTAAGCGAGTAGTGTTATTCATTCCAAGTGAATAAAAGGTGCATGTAAAAATATATTTACATTTTGCATCACTGAGTATAACTTGACAAATTCAGAAAAAATACTAAATTTACCTAAACCATTTAGAAATGACCTTAAACGGTGCTGTAGTTATAGTGGAGCTCTGTTATTGAACAACTCACCCCAGACTACTCATGCAATTGAATCACTCAGCAATTTAAAAGGAATATTGACCAGGTATATTATAACTGATTTGGACTCCATCATGGCAATCTTGTAAAACAGTATCAGATTTCGTTTTAGTTAGCATTAGTATTAGAAATAGATTAAAAACAGTCTTACTTTTACATTTATACTTATTATACTTATTACACTATATCACATCAGTCTTTTATATTATGTTATGTTTGTATTCATAAACTGAATATTTTACCATGTCTAAATAAAGTATGATGATGATCCTCATGTTTGAAACGGGACTGGTTCCAAAACACGTTTGCTGCAAACCTACCTGCACAATTTTCTTAAGACAAAGTCGGACATTTTAAAACAGTTTCCAACAGCTGTATAAGAGCCCAGAAAATAACCTGACCCTTCATCACCTTCCATACACCATTTCATCAAGTGTGCTGTCTCTTAAAGTGTATTGTTATAATTTAAAATGTATAAAAAGGGTTAGAAACTTTAAAGTTGTCTGATGTTTTGGGAAAGCATTTTTTTGCATACAAAATGCATGCTTGTTTGCCAACTTATGTCCTGAGGCCTGGGACCTAGTGTGTTTACCAGTGATGTCACACCATATACAGCTGCTTCCAAGCTTGCAGTGGACTTGTTCTTTTCTGCACAGTTCAGTAGATCAGTACAAGTTTAAAATGCTTGGTGGTTCCAGTTATTGCTTGGATTCAGACCTTTCTGCCGATTTTGCACAATCTGAAGAAACAGAAGTGCAAGTTATGGGGCAAGAGCCATACGAAGACAAATCACTCGCAAGCAATGCCAACAGCAATACAAATGGGGACAATGTTGATCTTGATGGACTGAAACCATCAGATTTAGAGTCCAGATTTGAACAACATGTTCCTGTGCATGAATGGTATGTATTGTGGTTGATGTTCAACTTTCAATAATTATTCTTAATGTGTATTTCCCCAGCAATAATAATCCTTTTACCTTGCATTAAAGGTGCAAATGTAAACAATGCAACCATGAATCTTTGTCAAACTCTTTGGAATATCGATGCTGCCATGAAGTAACAAATACAAATGGAAAAATTGGTTTTAATGCTTCCATTGAAAGAATAACTTGCATCACCCAACATGATGATTACAACATTCTTGCAAAAAACAAGTGGCCTCGTTGCTACAAGATCAAAATGGACGATTGTACAGACAACGAGTGGGCATAAGTGAAAACAAGTATGTAAGCTTCTTAATTTTTATTCAGTAATACAGAAGCAATATCATCTTATTTGATATTGTTGTCTTTCATTCTTGCAGGTTTATGAGATGACTGTGTGGTTATATGGGGTAGGAAAACGGAAGGCCATTACCAGCATACATATACCACATATAAGATCAAAGTTTCCCACCCACCAAACTAAAGAATATGCAACTACCCAAGCAACAGAATAAGACTTATTAATTTCACATACTCATTTCACACCTGTTTTCAGAATTGTAACCCTCATTTTTACATTTAGTCACTAATGCTTAGAGCCTGCCACATATTAGTTTATTACACTTGCAGCAACTGTAAGTCTTTTTTATTAACCCTTTATTCAAGCTTCCTGTCAGTTTCTTCAAAGTTTAGTTCAGTAGAGCAGTTTCTTTCTTTCCTAAAGAAAACAAAAATATTTTGTAAGTAAAAAGGGTATTATGTTTGTGTTCTAAAATGTTCACTTTTACCTGGTGGGTACAGTTCTGTTATACCTTTCTCTTTTCTCACTTGATATGCTTTGATTGCCTCTTCTCTGCCAAGTATATTGGTAAACTGGGAGGTCAACGACTCTAGAACCTTGGCCAAGTATATATTAAATGTATCTTTTAGAAGTACTCAGGCCAAATTAAAAATTTTTTCATCTCATTCACATAACCTGAGCAATGAAAATAAATAAATAGGAGGTGGACAAAACACAAATGGGATGGCAAAGAAAGGAATTCCACTTGGCAACAATTAAAGCACCAAATCCTTCATTGGATGATATTGCACACCAGTAAAGATGTTTCCTAATAGCCTTAATCCAGCAAGATATAGCTTCACACCCTTCCTCTTTGCTAGCTTTTAGAATTGTTTTTTGGTTGCAGATCTTGCAACATGCCAGATATCAAGGTAATGTTTTGTTTTTTTACAAGACTCACAAATCCACTTGTAAATGCCCATGTGGCAATCAGAGATAAAGTCAACCCCAGGTCCTTCAAGTGCCCAAAATATCTCTTACACCCCTCCAGTTCTTTCTGCTGGCTGCCTCCAGTCTCGTTTGCCTTACAGACAAGAAAAGTAAACATCGAGAGTGGAAAAATGGACATGTTGGAGTTGTTAACAACAGCAATCCAATCTTTTTAAAGAAGTACCACATATAACCAGAGATTGTTTACATATGGAACCTGTAGCACTCCCGAAGCAGGAATTAAACATTCACCTACATCTGTATGGTCAAAAAAAAAATAAAGAATATTATTCACTGCATTGAGGCTGAAACTACACAAAACAGAACTGAAAATTAAAGTATTGTGATATCATACCTGCACTATATCAAAATGGGAAATCTTCATAATGGTAGTACAAAACATGGAATTGGCCCCATTGTTTTCCGAGCGACTCATGGAATCAAATCATTCGTCATCAGTCCACACCACATTCTTAACTTTTTTCAACTTCTCAACCAGCTCAGCTTTGTTCATCTCCCAATAGTGGAGGACAGTAGGGAAGATGTAATTCCATTGATGCCTGAAGTAAGTTCTAAAAGAAAACACAGCAAGAATCACATGGCTGAAATTAGCAGAGTTTTGATAACAGAAGCACCAGCCATCGAGATAGCAAAGCTTGACAGCAGGTTTTCTGCTGGTGAAGAGAATGCTGCGAAGAGATTTACCAAATTCCAGTAGAATACAATCAATTTGGGTTAACCCTAGAATGTAAAAGACAAAATAAGTAATAATTGTAGATACTTTTCTAAAGTAATATAATAACAATAATAATAGTAAATTCACAGCAACAATGAATCACAACAACAAAAGGAATCTTTTAATAAACCACAACTACAATCAATCAAGACAGACCTGCATCAGTTAAAGCAACAGGAAATTAAAAGTGTGGTTCAAGAAACAAGAGAAAGCCTGGCTATACCACACCAAAGAATGATGGATCTACTTTGTGAAAAAGGATCATCGTTGTGGTTGTCACTATTGCCATTACAAGATCATGGTTTCAATTTAAATAAAGGGGAATTCTGTGATGCACTTAACTTACGATATGGATGGCCATTGAAAAACGTACCCCATCATTGTAAATGTGGAAAAGTTTTTTCAACAGACCATGCCATGATATGTCCCTATTGGGACTGCCAATTGTAAGGCATAACGAGATCAGAGATATAACAACCCAGTGGCTGATGGAAGTATGTCCTGGTGTAGAAAGAGAACCACAGCTTCAACCACTCTCAGGTGAAATCATACTACCACATATGGCCAACAAGCAAGATGAAGCAAGGTTAGATATTAGAGCAAAGAGATTCTGGAGTAGGCAGCAACATGCATTTTTTTATGGTAGTGTTTTCCACCCAAATGCATTGAGCTATTGAAGTACCAGTATCCCAGCACTCTATAGACAACACAAGATGGCGAAGAAGAGGGAGTATGTTGACAGGATCGGGGAAGTGGAATATGCTGTGTTCACTCCACTTGTGTTCTCAACAATGGGCAGAATGGGAAAAGAGACAACCATTGCCTACAAACATTTAGCTGAGTTACTTGCACGGAAGTGAAAGCTAGAACATGGTGTAACTCTTGCATGGATACGATGCATGTTATCTTTTGCCTTGATATGATCAGCTGTGGTGGCAATAAGAGGTACTTGCTCAGTTTCAAACCGGGATCCAGATGCAAACATTGAACTGGGCTATACAGAAAACTGCTTAGGAGTTTTTTAAATTTTATGTATACATAATTACAATTAATATATATATAAATTTTTAATATAATGAAAAGTAATGAACACTTTTTAAGTCGGTACATTTTAATCTTCTATTTGAGTAGAAACAACTTTTTAATTGTATGATTAACTGATACATTCTCGATAAAGATAATTATTATATGATAACAATGCACTAAATAATAATAATAATAAATCCCTTTGACCTGCGAAATACCAAATTGACATCCGTCGGGGAATAGTCATGTCTTAAGGGCAGGTGAAGAGCTCTTTAGCCTCGGTAGGCAATCACCTAGTGGAGGTTACATGAACAATTATACCCACAACCCAAGGTGTTAATCGTGCTGATGGGTGAATGGCAGCTGCAAAAGCTTTCACAAATGGTACTTGGCAGGAAGTGGTGCTTGCTTCCAGTAATAGCCTTATCCAGGGAGCTAGGCAACCCTGGATGGACCTCTGACCTGTGCATAGCAAATAACTTATATGGGAAGAAGAATAAAAAAACTCAAAAAACCATGTTACTTGTCCTGTGATTAACCAGGATGCATATCCCTCAGAGGGGAACCAGTCTGAGGTCAAAAAGTCTGTACCTGGAACAAACACTCACACAAATAATGAGCTGTTAGGTAACCAAAACTGGAACACTTCCAACATTGGACTAGCCAACTCACAAACAAACAAACCCACATCAGGAAAACGAACTCCATGGACATGGAAAGAGTACTCCCAAGTCATGAAGTAATTTTATTCAGCACTAGAAAGACCCACATCAAATACCACTAACACCACTTACGGGATATGGAGAAGATATAAGGCCTTACATTGATGTAGGTAAACTTGCTAACGTGCATAGACATATAATGCGAAACAACTGACTGTTGCAAGCAGAACTCAAACAAATCAAACAGAGTGAAATCAGATGCAAATGTCAATGATGAGTTACGAGTAGAAGGCAAAAAACTGTACCCTGAATGCATAACCCAAACGATTAATGATATAAGAAATGGAGACCCCCTGCAAGACCGAGACCAAGACCCAAATACAAGAGATGAACTGAATGAAAATGAGGAAGAATTAAAGCAGAATTCTTAATAAATAATAGGGACTCGATTAATGAAGCAAAAAATTACATAGTAAGAGCTGTAAGTAAAGTGAAGCACACGAATATGAAAGACAGGGAAAAATTGCCTAATATCCAAGCAACGAAGGCAAATACAAAAACCATTGACATATATCATGCTGCACTCTACGAATATCTTGAAAACGAACCAGATAAAACTTTAGATATACTAAATATAGCCATATATTCCACTGGTCTTGCCATATCTGAAAAGCAAAACGCCAAAATAAAGAAAAGAACACGAAATCAGCATAAAGAACCTGCATGGAAAGAAAAAATCAACAGGGAAATTGACACCCTCGGAAAAGAAATATCTATCCTTGATGAAATAAGCACAGGCACTAATGTTAACACATCAAAATCGAGAAAAGTAAAACGAAAATATCAAATAAACAATGCTGGATCAATACCTGAAGTTAAGAAAAATATGAAACAAAAGATGCTTCTTAAATCACAATGCATAAAGCGATTTTCAAAACGATCAAATTTCTATAGGCAAAACAAAATCTTTTCTATGGATGCAAAACGATTTTATAGAGAAATAGGCAAGCAAGATATAAAAGTTGAAAACACTCCATCAATGGAAGAAGTCGAAAAGTTCTGGAAAAAGATATGGAGTACACCAAAAGAACATAATGAATATGTGGAATGGATAGAACGTGAAACCGAGAGAATGAGTCCCACACCAACTCAAGAATGGCAAGACATAGCTAGAGAACAAGTCAGACAAGCACTGTGAAAATCTCAGAAATGAAAATCACCTGGTTTAGATAAAGTCCCTAACTTTTGGCTTCATCATCTGCACTGCACGCATAAATTCCTTGCTCAAGCCTTATCACATCTCATGAGAAACCCAAATGAAATGCCGGAACGGCTCTCATAAGGCATGACTTTTTTGTTACCCAAGAATGAAACAGATAATCCTATAAACTATCGACCAATTTCATGCTTATCCACAACATATAAACTCTTAACCTCCATAATCACAGATATAACATATTCCCATTTGGACCAAAACAGTATCTCACCTCTTGAGCAGAAGGGATGCAGACAGGGATCCTATGGGTGCAAATATAAACTTTTAATAAATAAGATGATTCAAGAAAATTGCATTACCAGGAAAGCCTTTGGTAGTGTCCCACATTCCTGGATAAGTAAGTCTCTCAAAATATACAAAGTATCGCCAGTAATTAAAAATTTCCTAAAACAAGGAATGAATCTCTGGAGTACAACACTGTACTTAAACCATGCCAATGGAATAGCTAACTCTTGTAAGATTCCAATTAATCGAGGAATATTCCAAGGTGACTCCCTTTCTCCCCTCCTATTTTGTATTGCACTTATACCTCTTTCAATGGAGCTAAATAAAATATGCTATGGATATCAAATAAAGGAAAATAAGTTTAACCACCTTTTTTATATGGATGACTTGAAACTTTTTGCCAAGGACGACAGAGAGCTTGAGGGCCTTTTAAAAACCCTTAAGTCATTCAGTAATGACATTGGTATGGAATTTGGCCCTGATAAATGTGCCAAACTCATCATTAAACAGGGGAAAATAACTGAAAGTAGAAACATTGATTTGGATGTGAGCACTAGAATTAAAAACTTAGAACAAGAGGAAACATATAAGTACCTTGGAGTCAGTGAGGGGGCAACAATACAACACAACTAAATGAAAGAAAAGGTCAGAAAGGAATATTATAGGCGACTAAGACTTATCCTGAATACAGAATTAAACTCTAAGAACAAAACATCTGCTATCAACAGCTTAGCAGTCCCAGTGGTTCAGTACAGTTTTAACATCTTAAACTGGACACTGAATGATATCAAACAAATGGACACAAAAACTTGTAAACTCCTCACCTGCCATCATATGCATCATCCAAAAGCAGATGTTGATAGAATATACCTTTCTAGAGCCGATGGAGGAAGAAGTCTCATTCAACTTGAAATTTCGTATAAAATAACAACCATTGGACTTAAAATGTACTTAGAAACAACCAAAGACTGGATGCTATGGTGTGTATACCAACACAAGGTTAGTAAAAAACTGTATTCAATGGTTAAAGAAAGCTCCAAGTATAGATATGAAATAGATATACATGAGACAGAAACACCAACAGATGCAGAGTTTCCAACAGTAGGTGCTCAATACATCAAAATTAGAGCCAAAAAAGCAGCTTTGGATGGACTGGAAACAAGCTGGCAAGAGAAACCTTTACTTGGCCAATACCTGACTCACACTAACCAAGCTGATGTTAACAAAAAACACACCCATCAGTGGCTGTGCAGTGCAGGATTAAAGGCTGAAATGGAAGGTTTTATTCTTGCTGCCCAAGATCAGTGCCTCCCAACAAAAAATAGTGATGACCCAGTGTGCAGATTTTGTAATGCTAGACATGAAACTGTCGACCATCTGATCTTGGGATGCACAGTTTTGGCCCCAACTGAGTTCAAACAGCGACATGATAGAGTCGGACAATATATTCATTGGAAAATATGCCATCACTATGGAAAAGAAGTGTCCAGAAACTGGTATGAGCACTACCCTGACCCTGTCACAGAAATAGGAAATATAACTATCCTGTGGGATTTCACCATACAGACAAACAGGACTATGAAAGCAAATAGACCAAACATTGGTAAAAGACGAAAATGGTAAACTTTGCTTATTGATAGATATGGCCGTACCAGCTGACTGTGACATATCTACCACGATATACAAAAAACTCTCAAAATACAAAGACTTAGAGATAGAGATCCAAAAAATGTGGACTATGAATGTGACCATGATTCCAGTAGTGATAGGCGCACTTGGTGTGATAAAGAAAGGCACTGAAGAATTCACTAATAGAATACCTGGACAACCATGCCTAAGAGAAATTAAAAAAATTGTGTTCACAAGCACCACCCGCATTCTTTGAAGGACTCTGTCTATGCAATCAATAACCACATGTTTGGCTGATGTTTTTAGATGTAAACATACAAATTCAATCAATATTTTTTTTTTAACGGGTCTTTTAGCTGCTGGATGAAATCCAGTTGGATGATATGTAAACACAGACATCAAAGGAAATAATAATAATAATAAACATGCAGTGGGAGAGGACAGACCCTGGTCTCAGCTTCTCAATGGGGATGGCGTCCCTTTGGTCCAGTAGCCCCAGGTCGCAGGTGGCAACTGTGAGCAACCTGGTATGCCCCCAACTATGGGTTAAATAGCTTTAATTCTGCAATGAAAAAAATAAGAAGCAAAAATAATTTATGCCACATCACTCGTCACACAGATAAACAAGGAGTATGTCCACCAGGAAGAGACCAGCCTGGTGTCGAAAAGTCAACTACTGGAATATCCCCTCCTGACGATGATCCTGTGGTACACCAAAACAGGGACGACCCCAAATCTGGCCCACTGGACCCACCATCCAACCAAAATATAAATAAAACAAAACTAAAACGACTAAAATGGTCAAAAGAGGAGTATAAAGAAGTCATGTCTGCCTATTATAAGGCACGACTAAACCCAAAACAGCCAATTATGAAAGAATTATACAGACTTTGGAGACTAAACAACCCAGATGTAAGACCGGACTATGATGCTATATTACTATCCAACATTAGGCGCTATGTTGTTAACAATAATAAACTTACACAACATGAACTAAACAAGTTACAAACAGAAGCGCAAAACCAGCTGCAAACAGAAACCCTTCATGATCCAACCTTACCTAGTGAAGAACCGGAAAACAATTCTCAAGTTAATCAACCAGATATTAGCAATGCTATCCCAACACAATGTGAAAACAATGTTGATCAGCAAGACAAAAATGGGCGTTTCCGCAAGACACTCCGAAATTGACACAAGTCAGGTTCCACCAACTGAAACCTTAGGAGATGGAGAAAACAATACCTGTAGGGGCCAATGTGACTGAAAACGATACAAATGATGAAATAGTCGAAATAGCTGAGGAGATTATGAAAAGGTTCCACATTGTAAAAGATAGTAACATCAGTGAGAGGGAGTCCCTTCCTAAGATTGCAAATTGTAAGAAAAACAGATTCATTATTGAAAAAGGGAATAAAGCACTCGAATGGATCTTGCCAACAATAACAGAGAATGCAACATGCAAAATTACGGATACAAATCATCTACTATACGCCACTGCATATACCATCATGTCAGAATGTGGTATTAAAAGTAAGAAAAGAGGAGCAAATACAAACGTCCACAAAAAACCCACATGGATTGAGAAGATCAATAAAGAGGTCAAAACAATGCGGAAGGACATTTCGTTTCTTGTCGAGTGTAGTAAATCGAATGTGAAGAAGATCAACTGCAAATATAACTTCAAGTCAAATGAAAGTTTGGACACCAAAATTGAGACCCTTAAACAAAAAATCCGGTTGAAAGCAATGCGGATCAGAAGGTTCACCAAACGAACAAATTTCTATAAGCAAAATAAGACTTTCCAAGAAAACACCAAAAGATTCTATAGGGAACTAAGAAAAAATCAGATTAAAGTCGAGGAAAATCCTTCTAGAGAAGAAGTAGAAGAGTTTCAGAGCAATATCTGGAGTAACCCCAAGGAGTTCTGTACAAATGTAGAATGGGTAAAGGAATGTGAGCAGGCAAATGAGAATGTTGAAACCCAGAAATGGAAGGATATCTATGAAGAAGATGTGAAAACTGCACTGAAGAAATCACATAAGTGGATATCCCTGGGTATTGATGAATTACCAAACTTCTGGCTAAATGCACTATCTAGCACACACAGACTTAGCATTTTTGCTCACAGATATTGTAAAGAACCTTGGAAACAGTCCGGCATGGTTAATGGAGGGGATTACATATCTCCTTCCAAAATCTGATGAGACCCAACATCCAAAGAACTACAGACCAATAATTTGCCTTTCTACCACTTATAAAACATTGACATCAATCTTAACCAACTGTACATACACCTTTCTTGAAAACAACAATTTATTACCAACAGAACAGAAAGGATGTAGGCGAGGCTCATATGGATGCAAAGATCAACTCCTTATCGACAAAATGGTCCTTGAACATTGCAAGTCTAAAACCAAAAACGTAAGTGTCGCTTGGATAGATTATAAAAAGGCTTTTGACAGTATCCCACATGACTGGATAATCAAAGCAATGGAAATGTATAAGGTAGCACCAGAAATTACTAACTTCGTTAAAATTAGTGTGAAAACATGGAAGACAACTCTTATCCTTAATCATGGTAACTGATCTATAACATCTAACAGCATTAGCATCAACCAAGGAATATTCCAAGGAGATTCATTCTCTCCACTCCTCTTCTGTATTGCCCTTTTCCCTTATTGAAACTTTTGAATCAATCAAATCGGGAATATAATATATTTGATCAAGTCATCACCCACCTCTTTTACATGGATGACCTCAAACTATTCGCTAAAAATGACAGTGATCTCGAAGACCTTCTCGCCATTGTGAAAGACTTCAGCGACAACATAGGCATGGAATTTGGACTTGACAAATGTGCAAAAGCAAGCTTTAAACATGGCAAGTTCTGTAAGGCAAGTAACATCAATCTGGATACAAACACTAAGATCAGAAACCTTGAACATGATGAGGTCTACAAATACCTTGGTATCAACGAAGGTGATGGTATAAAACACACAGTGATGAAAGAAAAAATTCGTAAAGAATGTTACAGGAGAGTTCGACTAATTCTTCAGTCGGAACTGAATTCCTCTAACAGAGTAAAAGCAATTAACAGCATTGCAGCTCCTGTTGTCACTTACAGTTTTGGAATCATGAATTGGAGCAAAACAGACGTAGCAAGAATAGATACTAAAATACGCAAACTGTTAGCTAAATTTCGTATGCACCACCCCAAATCAGATGTTGACAGATTGTATCTACCTCACACTGATGGCGGACACGGACTCAACCAACTTGAGATGGCTTATGAAACTACGCTGATCGGCCTTGGTAGATATCTTGAAACAACAGATCCCATGCTACAAGCCATGTTGAAGTATGAGAAATCTAAGAAGAATTCCATAATAACCTTGAGTAGAAAACTGAAACATGGGTATGATGTGCAACCAACAGTAGAAGAAGATCAACTTAAACCAACAGCTGCTGCCAAAAGGCTGGTCTAAATGCTCTTAAGGAAACCTGGAGAAATAAACCACTGCATGGCAAATACCTACAAAGACTAGAAGAAGCTGATGTTGACAGTAAATCCACACATTGTTGGCTTCAAGGGTCAGGTCTCAAAGCGGAAACCAAGGGTCTCTTGATCTCAGCCCAAGATCAGAGCCTCCCGACAAACATCTGTAGATCTAAGATAGTTAACAACGGTACAGACCCTCTGCCACATCTGCAAAAAGTCAGATGAGTCAGTAGATCATCTCATAGCTGGCTGTCCTATATTAGCATCTAAAGGATACAAGGCTCGCCATGATTGTTTAGGCCAATATATCCACTGGAATGTGTGCAAGCATTACAAAATCAAAGTTCCTGAGAAATGGTACTAACATCATCCTGTAGAGGTCACCAACAGAAAAGATGTAACAATTCTTTGGGACTTCACAGTTCGCACAGACCGTACCATCATGGCCAATAAACCAGACACTGTTATCAAAGACTTCAAAGCAAGGACATGTCAAATTATTGACATGGCAGTTCCCTGTGATAGCAACATTTCGACTAAAGAATATGATAAACTTCAGAAATATAAAGACCTGGAAATTGAGATCACCAGGATGGTGGCATCTAAATGCAACAATGATACCAGTCATCATGGGGGCACTAGGAATGATCTGAAAGGGAACTAGTAGGAATGTCGAGAGAATTCTGGGAAATAGCAAGCTTCAAGAACTGCAGAAGATTACTCTCATTGGTACTGCACATATACTTAGAAAAACATCTATAAGAACATGAAAATTGGTCCAACTGGAGAATAGACTTCTAGAGCCCTCTCACTCTTGGACCCTGGTGGGGACCCGGTGTTTGGACAAGTATACATACAGTCAAATATATGAATAATAATAATAATAATAATAATAATAATACCCTAATATAATAAAACACTAAATAATAATAATGTACTAATAAAAAATAATGGTCAAAACAGAAGCCTCCTGACTTCATTGCTAGGAGACTCAGACTTTTCATCTAGTTCACTTTCTGTGCTTTCATCCATTAATGGATAGGTCTAATCTATTTGGTCATCTTCATTCTCACACTCTGCGGGTAAAGCTGCAGTGTGTTGTGTCCTTTCTGGTCCTACTTGCAAAATGTCCCCATCTGACTCTCCCCCAGTCTTAGATGCAGGCTCCTCTTTAGTTTAAACTACTCTCTAAAAAATATAAAGCAACAAGTTATCAGCATCACATTAGTTACAATCTCTCAAATTAAAACCAGACTGTTTCATGTTTTGTAAGAACACATTCAGAAAACAAATACAACTCTTGAAACATGCCAATAAAGAATAATTTTAGGTATATACTTACAGTTTTTTGTTCCGTTATGATTGGCTTCAATTCAGCACCCTTTTTGTAGAGTAGTGCACTTTTGGGGCCTCTCTACAGCCTTTACCTTTTTTTAGAGGAATTTGTCAATTCTGTGAATGGTGTGGCAGGAGTTGAAGGTGCTCTAGTCGACAAACAACCGTGCAATGCTCAATTTATAAAGTGATAGGAGCCATGGTAGCAGCTACAGGTGAAGTATAGAACAGAGGTCTTACAGAGTAAGACCTCTGAGTCTCATACAGAGTCAGAGTAAGACTTGTATATGATGTCTATGTAAACACAGACGTCAAAGGAAATAAATATAATAAAACACTAAGTAATAATAACAATGTACTAATAAAAAATAATGGTCAAAACAGAAGCCTCCTGACTTGAGTCTTAGTCTGAGTCTCCTAGCAATGAAGTCAGGAAGCTTCTGTTTTGACCATTATTTTTTATTAGTACATTGTTATAATTATTTAGTGTTTTATTATTGATTGCTAATTATATTAGGGTATTATTATTTTTATTTCCTTTGATGTCTGTGTTTACATAGACATCATATATATATCTTGTTTACATACAAGACCAAATTCAAGATTAAAAACTTCAGCTGCCCAAGGAAGAAAAACAGCATTCCATAGTTATTACATCACCACATCTATACAAGATCAAACCGGAATCCTTATCAACCTGTTGCCTGATGATCACATAGCTGCGTGAAACTCAGAGTAGCAACACAAGACATTTTAAGTTTATGTTATTTTATACTGCTCTACTTTTTGAAGTATTGAGCTCTCTTTATGCCAAAGCCATCCCTTGTTTTGGTTTATTTTGGTATATTTTACACCTGCAATAGTTGTGCACTCTCGTTGGCTTTGGTAATCCCTAATTCTTAAAATGCAGAAGATAAGGTTCAACTATTCAATGAAGAACATCACATTGCCATCAAAAGATCCGTACCATAGAAGTTTGATCGGAAAGGTAGAAAGTGTGATAAAATGTATGCAATGGAAAGCGCATTTCTTCCTTCACGGCGGAGACAGCAACAGCACAACTAACAGGTTTGGTCTGAACTCAGCGTGTTGCCCACCACAAATTACAGAGATGAAAGACTTCGAAGATGACCTTACCTGGACAATCAAGAATATTAAGTTTAGGAAAGTGCACGATCAGTTTCTATCAACACTATCTAACGACCTAAAGAAAGTGAGACAGTCAAGGAACCTCATGATCTTCGCCAACAAAACATGGAACTTATATGAGATGGACGCACAAGCCTATGACAGAAGGCATTACAAAGAGCTACCAGCTGGGTGATGAAAAAAACGTAGAAGACATAAACCAAAAACTACAAGAGATCGCAAACGAACTCAAGATCACAGACAGAATTGAGACAACAGCTAAACGTGCTGCATTTGTAACCTTGAAAGACCATAAAGAAAACTTCGATAATCACCCAACTTGCAGATAGATAAACCCAGTAAAAAGCGAACTCAGCAAAGTCAGTAAATCAATATTGGATCGAATTAAATGACATTTGCTCCCGCACTCTGGTCAACCAATGGAAAAATTCCGCTGAAGTCATCAACTGGTTTCAATGCATCCCCAACAACCAACAATACACATTCCTATCCTTTGACATTGTAGACTTTTATCCCTCTATCTCAGAATCTCTAGTCAACAAATCAATATCTTGGGCAAAAACAAATACTGAAATCACTGGCCATGAAATCGCCATTATTAAACATGCAAAAAAGTCGATTTTATTCAACAGAGGCAGACCTCGATTCAAAAACAGCAGTGGTGGATTATTCGACGTAACTGTGGGAAGCTTCGATGGTGCAGAAATCCGCGACTTAGTTGGTCTATATATCCTGGATTCTCTCACACCAAGATTCGGAAGACCTCTATCGCGATGATGGTCTAGCCCTGCTAAAGAATACAACCGCACGACTGGGTGATAAAGTGAGAAAAGACCTTATAAAGATTTTCAGCGACCTCGACTTCAAAATTACGGCCCATACCAACCAGAGAACTACTAACTTCCTTGAAATCACACTTAACCTCACAACAGAGAAATTCCAGCCATACCGAAAACCCGACAACAAACCTCTCTACATAAACAGCCATTCTAACCACCCACCTTCAATACCGCGCCAAATCCCTGCTTCTATCAACAGACGTATCTCACAACTGTCCTCTGACCAAGAAACTTACCAATCTGCCATCCCGACTTATAAAGAAGCACTTAAACACAGCGACTTCCACCCAAACCTCCGGTATCTCCCAAACACAGTGCCTAAGGAAAACTCTTCAAGCCAGCAAACCTGGAAGCGAAAAATCACATGGTTTAATCCTTCATTCAGTAAGAATGTGAAAACGAACGTCGGATGAACGTTCCTTTCACTAATCAACAAACACTTTCCAGCATCAAACAAACTCCACAAGGTCTTCAACTGCAATACAGTTAAAGTGAGTTACAGCTGCATGGGTAACATGAAGTCAGCAATCAATCAACATAACATGCGAATTTTATCAAAGAAGGAGCAGCCTAGTAATACAGTGGAAATGAAGTGCAATTGTCGAAAAAGTTCTAATTGCCCATTGCAAGGTAACTGTTTAGCATCCAACGTAGTCTATAAGGCAGAAATTTCAACAAGCAATAGCAACGGGAAGAAGATCTACATTGGCATGACATCAAATAGCTTTAAACAGAGATACAGGAATCACCAGAAATCTTTCATTGACAGGGAGTACAAAAATGAAATGGAACTTTTGAAATTTATTTGGGGACTTAAACTGAAAGAGCATTGTTTTACTTTAAGTTGGTCTATTTTGAGCCGTGCGCCAGCACACATGAGTGGTGCCTCAATATACAAGCTATGCTTAGAGGAGAAGTTACAATTGACAATAGCCAACAAAAAGATGTTGCTGAACAAGAGACGAAATTGTATCAACATGCTGACACAAGACCAAATTCAAGATTAAAAACTTCAGCTGCCCAAGGAAGAAAAACAACATTCCATAGTTATTACATCACTGCATCTATATAAGATCAAATCGGAATCATTATCAACTTGTTGCCTGATGATTGCATAGTTGTATGAAACTCGGAGTAGCGACACAAGACATTTTAAGTTTATGTTATTATATATATATATATATATATATATATATATATATATATATATATATACACATGTATAAATGTATACACATAGATATATACACATATATGAATATATACAAATATGTTCAACACAACCACTGACAATCAGAGGACAAAACAATATATTGGGATGATGTTCAACACATTCAAAAACCAGTTCAGAAACCACCAAAAATCCTTCTGTGACAAGAAACACCAGAATCAAAATTCATCTGGTCATTGAAAGAAAAGAAAAAAAAATATTTCGAAGTAAAATGGTCAATTTTGAAGCACACTGCTGTTTACCACAATGGAGCAAGAGGATGCAATCTCTGTCTAGAGAAAAAAATCCAAATCTTCAAAGCTGACGAGAGCACTTTATTAAACAAAAGATCTGAATTATTTTTGAAGTATCACCACCAAACCCAATGCTGTATAAAAGACATGAACTGGAAGGACAAAACCAGACACCAACTGATTTTCATCGAGATAAAGGACAAGTTAAAAGTATTATTTCAGTTACCTGACAATTGCCTTGTGCATGAAACTCTGAGTAGTAGTGAACTTATTTTAAGGAAACATTCATTCATATATATATATATATATATATATATATATATATATATGTATACATGTCCACATGCACGTACACGTGCATGTTTGTGTGTGTATATATATGTATAAATATATGTACTTAAATGTGCATATATATATCTGAGTATATATATATATCGGTGTATAGGTATGTACGTGTATAGGTATGTACGTGCATAGGTATGTATGTGTATATACATATATATATGTATGTATAGGTATGTATGTGCATATACATATATATATATACGTATATATATATATACGTATATATATATATACGTATATATATATATACGTATATATATATATATACGTATATATATATATATATACGTATATATATATATATATACGTATATATATATATATATACGTATATATATATATATATATACGTATATATATATATATATATACGTATATATATATATATATATACGTATATATATATATATATACGTATATATATATACGTATATATATATATATATACGTATATATATATATATACGTATATATATATATATACGTATATATATATATATATATATATACGTATATATATATATACGTATATTAGTGGTGTATATATATATATATATATATTGCACCTTAGCTCACCATCTGAGTCTCAGTAGCTCAATGGTTAGAGCGTCTAACCGGTCATCACAAGCTTGCGGGTTCGATCCCCGTCTGGGGCTCAGAAATCATTTTCTGAGTATCGAGCTTGAAGATCGTTGATCTACTTCAATATATCTAAGCTGTCATGTTTCTCAAACATCAAACTGCTTACTCAAGATTATTATACAAGTGTATGATCGGTAAAATTGACGATAAAGTTAAAGTAGTATTTAAAATGGTAGAATTTACCTGCTTGATTGGTCATTTGGTATCCTGAATATTCTGATAAACACACGTGGACTTAGAACGAACTGTCATTCATTATCCAAGCCTGCAATCCTTCAAATAACTTTGAAAGACAGAAGCTTGCAGGCTCGAAAAATGAGATTAATTTTGGGTTGATGGTATTGACTCGATTGAGAAGTTTCAAGTAAGTTATATGCCGAGTAAAGATCGAATAGTAAAAGAAAAAGAACAACTGAACCAAAAACTAGCAAAGCAGCATGTATTATAATTACAAATTTCTACATAATGGATTGACTAAACTGTCAACTTTAATTGATGTAGTGTTTCAATTTGAACAAGGATATTCAAAGTTGATGTTAATTTTAAAGGAAAGAGAAAATAGCACAGGCAGTGGAGTAATTATTTTTGTAGTCAAATTAAAATCAGCATTAAGAAAAGAAGACAATTATTTCTTTGATATATAGGAATGGTTCATGTAATCAAATTATAAACTTTAGGAACCAAAAAATAAAACGTTTAGCCAGCTATATGAGATTCCAAAAGGAGAATAAGCAAAACAATGTGCAAGATTGAGGAGAAACTTTATTGTTTCAAGCCACCTACTTAAGCATTGCATATAAGTGATTTTAAAGTTAACACTGTGTCTAAATCAATTGTCTCACAAATTTCAGACAGCCAAATGAAAACACTACATCCAATGCAACGATAGATGTTGCTGTTACAACTGACCAAACACCTGATGCATCAACCATTGGGCAAATAGAAAAACCCAAAGTACTAATTCAGATACTGTTGTCTTTCCTGCTGCACCTACATCTGGCATTAAACATCATTGTACTGGACTTTCTATGCTGTTAGTGTGGAATTTTGATTGGCTTGGCTATACGGCAAAGGATGGCTACATTACTCCGGTCTGGTGCAAGTTGTGTAAAAAGCATGTCAACGTACATGCAGTGGCTACATCAAACAATACTAAATGGGTCAGTTGTCATTCTGAATACGTAGATGCATATGTGACTGGCACAGCTAATGTAAAAAAAAGATACTGCAAAATTCCATGCTAATTTGAAGACTCTTAAATCTTCCATACTAAAAACATCTCCAGTCCTACCAGAAAACCAAGAGATATGGAAACTAATAATAAAATTAGACAAGGCTACGTTTGCAAAAATGTGCAGACTATTTGATTGGGCATATTTGATTGCAAAGAAGGAGGACTTCTTTGTCTTTTCCATTATATGCAGCTATAGAACAAAAAACACAGAGTCGTACATGAATGACAAAGCATGTGAGATGTTCATTCAAGCAATTGGTGGAGAAATGGCACAAGAGTTGAAAAATCTCTTTACACAGGAACCTTTTTATTGTTCTGTACTTTTTGATGGAAGTTCAGATAAAAGTTTCCTGGAATGTGAGGTGATAAGTCTTTGCCTCGTAGAGAATGGCTTGAGCCGTATGAAACTTTTGGATGTAACACAGCCAGTTTCTGGGACAGGAGAGAATGTTTATCAAGCCATTGAAAGCAAAGGTAAAGAGTATGGTCCACAATTAAAAGAAAGTTGTATTGCAGGTGGTGCAGATGGTACAGCCATCAACTTTGGATCTCATACAGGTGTTCTCGCTTGCATAATGGCAGATGTCCCATGGCTGGTCCGGATTCGCTGTGTTGCTCACTGTCTGCAACTAGCTGTTAAAGATGCATATAAAGGCACAAACTTTGAAGAAATTGATGATCTTATAATGCAAATGTATTACATGTTCCAGCGATCCGCAAAGAAGTTGAAAGAGTTGAAAGCAACAGGAGATATCCTTCAGAAGCATATTCTTAAGCCAACTAGATCTCATGGTACTAGATGGATTGACCATCAACACAGCTTGCTGAAAGGCATGCATGCAGATCTTCCATCACTTGTCACCATGCTGGAGGATATATCATCAACAGAAGCTGCAAAGTATAAGGGTTATGTAAAAATCTTCAAGTCTCATAAGCTGGTTCTGTTCTTGCGATAACTTTGGGTGAAGCAACTACCCAAAATATACGAAAAGAAACTTCAACGTTTTGAGCGAAGGCCCTTTGTCGGGAAGTTAGTAGGGCCTTCTCAAAACGTCGAAGTTTCTTTTCGTATATTTCAGGTAGTTGCTTCACCCAAAGTTATTGCATCTTGTTATCCTCAACTACCCACACCGGCACCCATTGCTCACAGTTCTGTTCTTGCGATTTTACCAAGATATGGTTGGAGACCTGGCGGACTTGTGAAACTCACTGCAATATGAACACTTGCCCATATCAGCAGTCAAAAACAATATTTTCTCAACCTTGATTTCTCTTGAAACCAAGAGAAACAGCCAAAGTCAACGTGCTAAAAAAGTGCTGCAGCAAGTGACGGAAGCTAACCATTGGGAATATTGTGGTCTAAAGCTAAACCATCATTCAACTGATAAACAAGCCAACGTTATGTTAGACAACATATGGAAAGCAACTGACAAACGTTTTGAGTTTACTCAAGACAACATCCTTCAGGCAGCCACTGTGCTAGATATTAAAAATTTTCCCACAAAGAAGGATGCCCCTGCTAACTTTGGAACCCTGACCAACCATTTTGAGATGATTATGTTATCTAAAGGATGCGATACAAACAAGATTTTGGGAGAGTGGATTTGTCTGAAGCTTGATATCAATGACCATCACAAAAAGCTAACAAACTATGAAGTTTGGCAAATTGTGCTAACATCAAAACAATTGTTCTTGTACTACCCGTTAGTACAGCTCATGTTGAATGTCAATTTTCCTGCATGAAATGCATCACGGGGGATTGGCTTCTTGGTCTTGAAACTCAAACAATCGAGCATCTTCTACAAATTAGCACTGAAGAAGCAGATCCAGCACAATTTGATCCATCAAAGGTGGTGGAAAGATGGAGGCTTTCTGGAAAACATTCCTGTCATCCAAATTCACATCCATATGGCACAAGAAAAAAAGTTAGGGAGACAGCAGCTGAGTCATCCATATTATCCAACCAAGTCAATATGGGAGCATCTCAACAGGCGGATTCTGGTACAGATTCTGAAGATATTGACTCTGGTATGTATACTGACAATAATAGTGACTAAAATAAACAGTTGAACATCACTTGGTTTTTTCAACTTGCCAACCGACAAACATTTGTACTCAAAATTTTGCCTTTTCCTTCAAAGTCAATCTACCATTTTTCACAATGTAAAATTCTTAGAGTGAAGGTACAAGAAACAAATTCTCCTTATATAAATAAACTTTGTAAACAAAATCATAACCAACACATTTGGAAGTTTTACCCTCAAATCTTTCAGATAATTTGATCAACAAAACATGCATGCTTTTCACACTATTCATTACATAACACAACAGGGAGTTACTGCAGGGTTTCCACTGGGATATCATCTTTGTCAATAGTAATTAACTTATGTCCGCCTCTTTGTTCCCTTCTTTTTCCTTTACAGCTTGAGTATTTTCTTACTTTTTTGCATTTCATAGTTTTATTCACCATGAATTTACCACTGATTAAAGCTGATCACATCTCTCCCACAAACTTCACATGGGCACAGCCTTAAAATGGGATCCCACAACTTTTACTCATTGGTTGATTTTCTGGTTTCCACTCACCTAAAACTGTAGTACCTATATACCACAACTAATGAGAATGAAGTCGCAAAGAAAATTAGGATGCAAATACCAAGAATGTAATTAAGTGATGCTAATGTGGATATCAATCAAACAAACCATGCTCTTGGTGAGCTTAGACATATTCAAACAATACCGTATGTGGTATGAAATTCACAAGGGAATCACAATTATCTGAGTATTATTAACCTAGTAATGAAATGAAAGATTATCAAATGGGTATTGCTGGTGGATACATAATTCACGAACTGTAACATATGAATTAATTTTTCAATGAGATGATGGATTGCAAAAATATTCATGAAATCAGAAATTTGATAAAACATCAAAAGAAATGTAATAACAAATATGATTATAGCAGCAAATGTAAAACATTTAGACTACAAATGGCAAATTATGCATGTGCAGATAAGCAAATGGGTTGAAAAGCATTTATATTAAATTATTCAAAGTGAATATACCAAAATTATAGCAGATGATTTTATGAAGGTAGGGGAAACAGTGAATAAAAATAAACTCATAAAGGATCACAATATAAGCAGATATAACTATTGTATTATTAGGAAATGTTTCAGAACAGAATTTGAGCTATTAAAAAACACACCTGACATGAAAGACAGTAAAACGAAACAGAAATCTGATGATAATTGTTTGTAAGGAATTAAAATGGGATACCGACTGTAAATGCCTTATTACAAAGAATCTGGGTATAAATGTGGATTATTACAGGTTGATCCAATCTGTTTATTTGCTACAATTAGTAGACAAAAATATTGTTTCTGGCTATTAGTTAATGCATTTAAAATTATATAGAATGAAAATTGTGAAATATAATTTCAACAGTCAGTCGATTAGTTTAATGAATGAAATGTGGCTTAAGCATTAGGTTATAAGAATACACGACCTTGAAAATGATAACAAGAAGAGAAAGGTGCAAAAGAATGTTGGTGAAAAGTATGGTATCATATATAAATAAACCAGGAATGTACTGTTTAGTATTTTTAAAGATTGGGCTTTTAAGGAAGACAGGTCAATATTAGCCACCAAAACCTGTTAATAAATTAGAATGATCTTCATTATAAAGTTGTTACTTACATAAGAAAGTATTGTAAAAATGCATTATTAAATGCTGGATTAGGGGAATTCCAACATACAGAATATAAGTGGCTTGAAGTTTACAAAAAGGGATATATTGGTGGTACGCCTGACATAATCATTATGAATCTCCATAAACAGTACTCAGGGTTCTGCATTGAGTTTAAGACCCCAATGGGGAGTAGAATATTAACCGATAATCAAAAGAATTTATTGGAATGGCATGGTGAAATGACCATTATACAAATGATATCAGAAGCAAATATAAATATTCTAAGAGATTGTTTAAACATGATAAAACCCTATCAAATCATCATAAATAGTTTAATAGACATACTTAAACACACTAAAATGAATGGTCGACCTAAAAAAAATGGCCATAAAGCAATATAAAATAATAAGAGTTACATGCTAGCTGGTATCACAGAAGCATCAAAGAAATGCAAATTAATCCTTTACTATTTTAATTAACTATAGAGTGGATATTTCAAACTATACTTATACAAAATTCAAATGCACTATATCACCATTTAAAATATATATGTATATATATAGTATATACATATGAAGAATCGAGATGAGTTATTGCACAAGGTATTAAGTGGAATCACTAAGGGTGAACTCGAGAAACTGCTTAAGATAAGAAAAAGCATGAAACCAATTCCAGCAGATGGTTCAGGAATATGTGGAAAATATAATCCCACCATGCAGTTTGATGTTTGAGAAACGTGAGAGCTTGGATATATTAAGGTATCTGGGGTTCAGAAATCATTTTCTGAGCATCAAGCTTGAAGATCGTTCATCTAGCTTAATATATCCAAGCTCTCACGTTTCTCAAACATCAAACTGCTTCACTCATTATTAATATATAGGGGCTTCTGCTTAGGTCACACATATATATCGAATTTACACCTTAGCTCACCATCTGAGTCTTGGTAGCTCAATGGTTAGAGTGTCTCACTGGTCATCAGAAGGTTGCAGGTTTGATCCCCATCTGGCATTCAGAAATAATTTTCTGAGTATCGAGCTTGAAGATTATTCATCTACCACAATCCCACCATCTCTTCAAATTTGAGATAGTTACAGAGCTACTCCTAAACCTAGAACTAAGGGGGGCTTATAAGAGCATTTAAAGTAGTTGAAACATTGAAAGTAACATTTCATAAACAATTAGATAAAGATGAAACAATAATTAAAACAGCCTATTTGAATATGAAAATTATATCAACCAAATATTACAAAATGCTACTGCAGTATGGATTTCAAAAGGTTCCAGCTGGACAATTGAATAAGTTGATGGACATTTACCAATGATTATCCTGGTGAAAATCTTAATCAAATAATGAAAATCAGAGCCCAGCTCAAAACATAAAGCCACAAGTACAATTTATAGATATTTATTACACTGAAGTTTTGTTGCCATTGCATAACATTATCAAAGTGAGATATAGCAAGCAAAAATTTGATACTTATATATTTACATAATTGATGATTAATCAGTCCATGAGAAGCAGGAGAAGAAACAGAAACTTCAAAACAAAGAAACGAAACGAAACTAATGTTTTCATTGAGAGAATGAGACTTTCTTCTTTATAACAGAGAATTTGTCAAAAGAAATAGGGTGGCAAGTTTTGGTGGAATGATTAAGGAGATGGATGAGACTGTTTCTTTCCGGTCAAAGCCAAAATACAATGCTCCACAGTATTGAAACTTAAATTTGTAAACCACATGTGATCTCTGAAACTTGGGAGTCTGGTCTTTGAAGGGAAAGAAATTTTTTACTAACACAGGATGACTACAAAATCTTAAAAGGACTTAAAGACAATCATGAAATTGTTTTGATTAAACCAGATAAAGAAAATGGTATCATCATACTTAACAAGGCTGATTATTGTGATAAGATGGATACTATCCTGCATGACACCTCCAAATTCAAGCTTTTGAAATTCGATCCTGTCAAAGTCACCATCAGCTGACAAAACAAATTACACGCATTTCTTTGTAGCTTAAAAAAATGGCTCACATCCTGGGATGTTTTACTGACTATTTCAGGTACACAAAGCCAATGTTTCCCACAGGCACTCACTCCTACAATCTGTCTAAATATCTTGTTTTTCTTTTACACAACATTTCTGTCAGTCCTTTCGTGATCTCCGACACCTTTCCCTTTTTAGAAGAATTACATAGTCTCAATCTTGACACCAGCAATATTGTCATGGCAAGTTTTGATGTCCCTTTAGATGAAACTGTCAATATTATTACTTACCAGCTCATTCATAATTCAACCTACTTTCTCAGTTTTTTAGTTAATCAATTTAAGAAGCTTTTATGTTTTGCCATTATAAATTGTCGTTTTCTTTTCAATGGTAATCTCTGAACAAACAAATGGAGTTGCTATGGGTTGTCCTTCAGCTCTGTTATTTGCCAATATTTTTTTACTGCTTCATGAAGTTACATGGTTAGAAAATCGTCCTGCTGAGTTCAAACTGTTATATTTTTGTTGATATGTCGATGACTGCTTCATAATTTTTTGTTCCAAAAACCACGTTCAACATTTTTTAAATTATTTAAACAATCAACATCTTAATATTAAGTTTACAAGTGAGCCAAAAACCAATAATTCTCTTCCTTTTGTAGATGTTTGCATGGATCATGAGGATGGCTTTTCCACTTACATTTACAGAACTCTTTACTAATGTTGATAGTTTTATCCCTCTGTCCTTTAAACATGGACTCATCTATACCCTACTTGAAAGATAAATCAAAATTTGCTTACCATACGAAATCTTCCACTCCAAAGTTATAATACTCAAAAAATTTTTGTTGACAATAGTTATCCAGTTGCCTTTTTTATTGCTGTCTTAGAGTTTCATCTTTATAAAATCTTTTCCCCTCCTGTCAGTAAAATAATAGTTCCTAAACACGTAATTTGCCTTCCATTTTCAGGTGCTCACTCATTGGAAATTTGCACCAGGCTTGTAAAGCTTATCTCTTGTTGCTTTCCTCGAAGTAACCTTCACATCATCTTCAAACCAGCTCCTAACAAACTTCTTCCCTTCAAATACTGGCCTTCCAAGTGATGTACAAATTTAAGTGTCAATGCTGTGGAGCATCATATTTCAGGCAAATACACAGTCATTTGCACATGTGTATCTCACAACACATGTGAGTTTTGGCTTTGACCGTAAATAAACAGTCTCATCCATCTCCTTCAAGTATTCTTAATCACTCCACTGAAACTTGCCGCTCTATTTCTTTAGACGATTTAATTGTTTATATCAGAAAGTCTCATTTCTAAATTTAAACCTTCTCTAAAAGAAATCATTAGTTTCATTCCACTTTCTTTGTTTTCACGTTTCTGTTTCCTCTCCTTCCTCTCATTGGGTGATTAATCATCAATTACATAAATAGATAAGTATCAGATTTTTGCTTACTATATGTCACTGATAATGTTGTGTGATGACAAATAAATGTCTATAAACTGTATTTGTGGCTTTATTATGTTTTGTAAATATAACCCTTCATCTTCTGGTATTGAGCTGGGCTCTGATTTTCTTTATTCAATTAAGTCGACGGACATTACATAAACATTATAGAATATGAACCATTAAAGGGATTGACTTAGAACTGCTGGAAGAATTACAAAAACTCAGCAAAAAGGTACATAATGAATGTTTCAGATGATATCATATCAGACATTTGAACACATGGATTAAAAAATTAGATTGTCAATATGTTGAAAAATTAAATTAAGAAGGTATACAATTCAGAAACAAAATAATATCAGCATCAATGTATTTGGATATGAAGATAGACAACCATATTCTATCTACATTTCTAAAGAGCAATTCACAGATCCTATCGAATTATTATTAACAAATGAGTATTATCATGAATATCATTTGAGTAGACCAAAAGATGAAGAAAATATAAAAAATGGCATGATAATGAAGGTGAACATTGTAATAAAGAAATGAAAATAAACCGCTATACTTTCTCAAAAAACTTATTAAGTATTCATGAAGAAAATACTGAGAGAAGATCATAACTGTGTCATGCCTTTATATGTGACAAAAACACACTTAATTTTCAAACTTTCATTATGAATTAGCATATGAAGAGGCTTTTTTTTAAAGCCATTCAAGACTCACAATACATTTTTATCGGACCTAAAACACTTGGGTATCCCCTCATGTTTTATATCTGATAAAGCACTCTTGCTTATTTTTTAAACATTATATAAAAGACTTTAATAAATTCATGTTCAATCGAACTAAACATAATGAAAGAAAACACTTCTGTATGTACAGCCTACAGTGTTCTAGCTCTGAAAAAGTATTAACGAACTGTATGGTTGTAAATGGAAAAGAAGCAATTAAAAGGCCAGAAAAAGGTAATAACATATTAAAACTCAAGAATTTACATAACCAGTTAAATGTACCATTTGTAATTTATGTAGATTTTGAAGCAATCACAGAGAAAATAAATATTTGTGAATGAAATAATGATTCATTATACACAGAAGCTTATCAAAAACATACAGATTGTGGTTATGGTTATATTATGATAAATATAGCAAACCTGTATAAATAAGACCTTTTTACAAAACTTTCTTTACCTCCCTCAGTTTTTATTCACTATTTTATAAAGGAGTTGAAATAATAAAAATATTACTCGGCTGAATCTCAAAGAGCTCCTTCTTCTCCAAGTGAAAACTGAGAAAGGAGCTTTGCCATGTGCTACCCACAATGCATCATGACTAGAACCCAGGGTACCTAAAACTATGATGGCAGAACAGCAACAAGCAAACTACAGTCAACTCTCGCCTTGCAGACACCCCGCTATTACGGACACCCCGTTATTACAGACAGATATTAAATCCCCAGCCGAAACTACTATGAAATGTATTGAAATAACTCTCGCTACACAAACTAACATTTGTATAGTTTTACTCTCGTTACAATGGACACCTGCTGTTTGTCAGTGGAAGTACTTTGAATATTCTGTTCGCCATTACTTCTGTCGACAAAAATGACAGACAAAATATAAACGTGTTTTTCAATACAACCAACATGTATGTTGCGATCTTCAAAGTTCTTCCGCTTTGTTTACATTGCTTTCGAAACTTTTTAGTTTTTTTTGCCATTTCAGTGCTCTTGACAGACTTGCGCTTTTGTGTAGACTATTTAGTGGCTATTCCTTCGTGTTTGTTTCACAAGGACTGCCTTGCTATATCACTGCCAATAATGAGTTTGTCAAGTCTTGTCAAATATCTATGTTCACCATAAAACTTGTAAAGAACGTGAACCTCTAAACCCATGACAGCTTCTCATCTGTGATTTACTCTTTTCAAAAATGAAGAAACAATTTTGGACAGTCCTAAAGGCATATGCCCCACAACTCGTCCGTTATTTCCTGTTATGGCCACAGCATGTGGATCTTTGGCATTTTCCGGTTCATGTTGAAGCACGAGAGTCATGTCAATTTCAGGCTGAAATTCGTCTTTGTAAGCATGGTGGCCTCTCAACCAAGAATAAGACTTTTATTCTTCACACTTTTCTTGACTTGCCATGAATTTGTTAGTATTAGTCAGTATTTGTCTAAAACAGGATTACTAACTTCGCATAAGTCCACTGAGTTTTGTTATGTTATTGTAGCTTTACAGTGATGGAAAAGGCAATTGACACTGATTCATGTTACAGTTTGATTTTTGGTTTGGGTATATAATACTTTTTTCTCAATACAAATTTTTTATTTGTATTTTAATTTGTATTTTGTATTTATATATCACAGTAAAAGTTAACTAGAAATTGAAAGACGCTGGACATTTTAAAATAAAAAAGCAGTAATACATAATAAAGATATTTTACAGCCTGACTATGGGTAATTTTTCTCAATCCCCCCTGTGTTGCAGACACTCGCTATTACGGACACCAATTGACAGTCCCCAGGGTGTCCGCAATAATGAGAGTTGACTGTAGTAGGTGGCCAAAGTAACCCCATGCTCCAAAAAGTGAAGTATGCCATCCTTATCACTCCTAATATTAACATCCAACGCTAAACCAAATTTTAATCGTAAGTCAAGGTACAGTCAGTGCTGCCATTTTGAATATAGGGTAGTGTTTTGCTGAGTACCATTCTGGGGTACATTTTCAGAAAAACTGTTTTTCATCATTTGAAACCACAGCTGAAGTCAAATTCATAGCAGTTCTCCATCATTGTAAACAACAAAACCCAGACTACTTGTGATATGGTATAAAAATGATTCACCAGCTGACATTTTATAAAAAAGTCTAATTGAATCCTAGTTGAAAGAGGTGGCCAAAGATACCCTGGATTACAGTACTAACCGAGGAAAATATAAATGATTTTGAAACAGCTGATAGATGCAATATTAGTAATAAAAAATATTTTGAAAAAGACATTAAAGTTAAAGATCATCATCATATCACTGGAAAATATCATGGCTCTGCTCACCAAGATTGTAACATCAATTTCAGGTTACCTGTCAAAATACCAGTTATTTTCCATATTTTAAGGGGTTACGATAGCCCCTTTATTACACGAATAAGATTTAAAGTGGATATTGTGATTACAAATATGGAGAAAGATATGGCATTCATGTTCAGTTGTAATCTTGTGTTTATTGATAGCTTTTAGTTTATGAGCACTAGTTTGGAAAAATTAGTTGCTAATCTACCTGATGAAGCATTTAAATACACATTAGAAATATTAAAAAATTATAAACTTAAATTGATTAAACAAAAAAGAGCATACCCTTATGATTATATGGATAGTTTTGAAGAGTTAGATGACTTCTACACTTTGATGAAGAATATAAACATGTTCAAGATATATGGAAAACATTCAAATTAAAAAATATGGGTCAATATCACAATTTATAATTGAAAAGTGATGTATTATTACAGGCTGATGTACTTGAAAACTTTAGGAAAAGATGCTCACAGTATTATAAGCTAGACCCGTGTCATTATTTCACCTCACCCTGACTATCTCGGGATGCTATGTTCCAATTTACTGAGAAGGGTATGAGGCATGAAATATCTCATATGGAAAAGCAAATAATAAATATAAGAACTATGATAAATCAAAACCTAGTAAATTAATTATGTATCTCAATGCCAACAACCTTTTTGGATGAACGATGGAGTCAATATTTACCTACAGGTGGATTTAGATGGATAACAGAAAAAGAGATTGATAATTTTGATCCAGTGAAATATAAAGACGATAGTCAAAAAGGATTGATATTAGAATATCCAAAAGAATTACACAATAAATATCCACTAGCTATTGATTTTCCAGGTGGAAAGTGCAATTGCAATATAAAGACCAGAACCCAGCTCAGAATTTGTAACTGTATTGCCATAGTAAAAGAGGCAACTCAGAAAGTGTTAAAACATGTTTACTGATGTTTCATTGCAGTGTGCAACATCTGCAGAGTATAGATTTACGAAGGTGAGGAAAAAATACATATATGGATGGATAATTACATACTGTAATAATTACATGGGTGATCTGACAGGTATATGGAAGAGGAAAGAGGTGTAGAAGAGATATTTTTATTGAGAGACAGTTCGTATTTAGAAATAAGTAAACTCTCATGAATGAGGAGTTCAAATTTAGAGGAAGACGTGCAGGCAGAAATGGCATGATTAGTCTGGCAAGTATGAACCTGGATACTAGAAGTAGGGAACAAAGTGGTTGCTCATTTCTTACCTGTCAAAGGCAAAACTCCCATGTGTTCTAAGATACACATATGTAAGTGGTGCCTTGTTTGGCCCAGATACAATGCCCCACAGCATTGACACATATATTTGTAGACAACACACAATCTCGTTAACATGGTTTTTCCTCACCTCTGTAAATGTATACTCTGAAGATGTTGCACACTGCAACAAAATGTCAGTAAACATGTTGTAAAACTTTTCAAGTTGCCTATTTTGCTATGGCAATACATTTATGAATTCTAAGCTGGGCTCTGATCCTTATATTGCGATCCACTAGCTCCTGAGAAATTAAAGGTTACTGAAAATATGTTATCAGATTATTGCAAAAGCATTCAGAAAAAGTACAATATATCTATCAGACAAGTTCACAAGTTATCCCCAAACTTGAATGATAAAACAAAATATTGTAAGGTTTAACGTTTGGCCTTGGTAAACTGTTTTGAACTTGAATGCTAGTGTCCAGTTATCATCACTCCTGTCACCTATCTAGATGGTTAGACTTGCACACTGACATTAGGAAAAATGGACATTGTATGGTTCTGAACAAATACGCTAAAGTTGTTTTTGTCAAGTACCATAACATTACTTAGAAGAAATTCTGGTGTATTCACTTACTCAGGCTCGTTGCAATATGTATTACAATACAGAAGTTTACGATTGTACACTGATTTGAGTTTGAAAATCAAAAAGGTAGATAGATTGTTAGAATTCAATCAGTCACCTTGGCTTAAGCAGTATATTGATTTTAACACCCCAATGAGAACTAATGCAAAAAAACGCATTTGAAAAAGACTTCCTCAAGCTTATGAATTACAGTGTATTTGGTAAGAATATGAAAAACATGCAAAAAAGAGTTGATGTTCAATTAGTGACTGATGAAAAGAAATTATTGAAATTAGTGGCCAAGCCTACTTTTGTATGCAGTAAGATATTTAATGAAAACCTAGTAGGAGTGCATAATATCAATAAAACACTAACCTTAAACAGAGTGGCATATGTGGGTATGTGTATCTTAGATCTTTCAGAGACACTAATGTATGACTTCTATTATAATTATATCAAACAGAAGTATGGAGGCAAAGCAAAATGATTTTTTACTGACACTTTTTTACTGATAGTCTTACATATGAAATTAAAGCTGAATATGTTTGCAAAGACTTTTGGAATCATAAAGATAAATTTGAGAATAGTGATTATCATGAAAACTCTCCATATTTTGATACTACTAGCAAAAAAGAGGAAAATTCAGAGATGAGGCCACCAGAATTCCAATCACTGAATTGATTGGTTTGAGATAAAAAATTTATTTTTATATGAAAGACAATGATAAGGGAGGTAAAACAGTTAAAGGTATTAAAAAAATATCAAACATGAACATTGCAAAGATGTATTATTTAATAATAAAGATAAATTTGAGAATAGTGATTATCATGAAAAGTCTCCATATTTTGATACTACTAGCAAAAAAGAGGAAAATTCAAAGATGAGGCCACTGGAATTCCAGTCACTGAATTGATTGGTTTGAGATAAAAAATGTATTCTTATATGAAAGACAATGATAAGGGAGGTAAAACAGTTAAAGGTATTAAGAAAATATCAAACATGAATGTTGCAAAGATGTATTATTTAGTAATAAATAAATATATCACAGTGACATGCAGTCAGGGGAGGCAGAGCCTCACCTATCAATCTTGAAAAGAAGAAAGGGTTAATTATAAAATGAAATAAATATTAATATTTGTCAGCTGATATGTATTTATTAACCCCTTTTCCATTTGAATCCAAAATTAAAATTTTTTTTATTAAGTATTGCAGAATTTCCGTATGTCCCGTTCAAATACAGGGAGGAGACGCACCGTGAGGCAGCACCTTGCTGTGCCGCTCAGTCGATCATATAATCCCTCACAAACTACGCGATGCTAGTAGTTTTTCGCTAAACCTCTGTATATTGCAGATAAAATGCTTTCAAACACTCTGATTATATTCTCTGTCTTTCCAGAATCATAATAATGTTTGAAATGTATTTATGTAATGTGTTTAAGCTCGCAGATTAATCATAAAACCTCAGTAAAAAAGTCAGTGGGTGTGGCAAACAGTACACTTGACTCATGGCAGAGGGTGCTTGTGAGCCCACAGATTCTCGGGCTGCTGCTGTCATGTGCCAAAACCACAACAATCTTCTTCGTTCTTTTTTATATTGCATTTACAATCCACCTTATCAAAATGGAAGATTACATTTGCAAGCTGAGAAAATTCGCAAATCTGGACTTTCAATCAAAACAAGAGGTAATAACTAAAGGAAGCCCAACACCGGAGCTGAGAGGATTACTTCAGACCAGGGGAAAGAACGTTACTCGATCTTTTCAAACCAAGTGGTACACCCGAAAAAACTGGCTGTGTGGATGTTCTACGAGAAACCGCCTTTTCTGCTTTCCCTGTCTTCTATTTTCAGCGAGTGACAATGTTTGGACGCAAAATGGATATTGTGACACGAAGAACTTGCCTAGAAGCCTGAACAAACATGAACAATCAGTGGTTCACATTCAAAGCCAGATAACTTTGAGAACTTTTGGGGTTTCTCAGATAGACTTGGCCTTGAATGAACAGGGGAGACTTAACATTAGCCTACACAACACAAAGGTAAAAGAAAACAGAGAGATCTTAAAAGACCTCATCAACGCAACATGTTTTCTTGCTAAACAGCAGATTGCATTTCATGGTAATGATGGGAGTGTGGGCTCTGCTAATTGAGGCAACTATGTGGAACTATTATATGCCTTTGCTGAGAAAGACGAAAAGTTAGCTAAACATTTAGATACATCCACTGTGTTCTCTGGCTTGTCAAATAGAATACAAAATGATCTCATTGAAGCAATTGGTGATGTCATTAGAAATGATATTAAAATGAGATTAACGCAGCCTTGTTTGTTGGAGTAGAAGTAGATGACACAATGGACATTTCAAATAAAGCTCAGATCTCAGTAATTTTACACTATGTAGCCAAAACTGAGGCATCTTGTGAAGTGAAGGAGGCATTTTTGGGGTTTGATGATGTGAGTGCAGACCGGCAATCCCCCGCTATAGCAGAGTATGTTATGGGTGTGTTGGAGAAATACACTTGTGTTGAAAAGTTTGTGGCTCAGATGTACGATGAGGCTTCTGTGATGGCCTCAGACCTTAATGGGGTGCAGGCTAAAATTAGAGAAAAGGTTCCTGAGGCAATGTTCACCCACTGTTATGCCCACAAATTGAAACTTGTGCTAATGCATTCAGCAAAGTCCATACCTGCATGTCGAGCCTTTTTTAAAACAGCTGAGGGACTAGGTGCGTTTTTTAGCAAGTCCACAAAGCGCAGCCACTTAATGGATGAGGTTGTAAAGTGACGGTTACCCAGAGCAGCACCGACAAGATAGAGCTCAAATTCTAGGCTGGTTCAGACAATAAGCATGTACCAACAAGATCTACATACTTTATTCCACATTATGGAGGAAAACCCTGACAACTGGGATAATGAAACTCTGATGATGGCTACAGGATATGATCGGTGGCTGTCAAAAGCATCAACATGCTTCTTACTTATGACATATGAAGACATATTTGGTGAAACCGATACACTTTTTAGAGTGCTACAAAGCAAAGTTTTGGATATTCAGTATTGTTGTGCGTGGATCAACGACACACTTCAGGTTCTAGAACGCAAAAGACAAGAGTTTGACAGTTTTTGTGACCAATTTGAGCAGAAATGCAGTGCACTTGGCCTGACAGTCACAGGATGCATAGACTCATTCAAAGATGAAAGAAGGCAGGTTCGATAACTTTGGTGAGCTAGCTTTCCTTGGTTTAGTGGATTGCCGAAAGTTCAATGAAATGTCACAACATTTTGACGACACAAAACTGTGGAGCCTGTCAAAATATGCAAGATTTTTTGACTTCGTGAGACTAAAGGCGGACCTCATTGGATTGTACAGCTCAGAAACTGTGAGGAATGAATTGCAAGTCTCCTGGTCAGCTTCTCAGCTTTTTGGCCCAGAAGACCTCATCCAGACAGTTCCTGAAGCATCTAAGTTACTCCAGTTGGTGCTCACAGTGCCAGTGACAACAGCATTTGTAGCGAGATCATTCTCAGCATTAAAAAAAATCAAAATGTACAGTTGGAACAGGACTGATTAAGGACGGCTTTCATCCCTGGCGACAATATCCATTGAGTCAAAGAGACTTTTAAAACTAAAGGACAACAAGGAGGACTTCTACAAAAAAGTTAGACATTTTTGTCCAGAAAGATCGGCGCATGGATTTCCAGTACAAGTAAAGGTAAGGGTGAAGACCGTAAACTTTTATTATTTCTAGTTTGAAATAGGCTCAAAATTTCAAGTGTGTTTGTGTAAAGAATGCTGACATAAGATATAAAACATAACCCATTGTTTGTTGTCAATAAAATGATGAATTTAATATTCTTTTGGGTTAATGTGTATTTGTAAATCTGACTCTAAAAGAGTCAGTGCCTCACTGATATATCATAGTATGAAAACCATTTGAAGTTATGAAATTAACAAAATTTCACTAAGCTGTTTCAACAATAAGAGATATATATTAGAAAATGTTATGGAATCATATGCTTACAGATATTATAAAATCAAAAATTAAATTAAGTATTCTTTACTTTATTAATATGTTGGTATCCAATGTGTGGAGAAAGTATTAACTTAATTTATAGGATCCTATTTTTTGAAAATCACTAAGTAGAATTATGACATGAAACTGACTCTTTAACCAACTTAACACATGTTTTTTCCATATAGTTTCCAATTGATTTAATCACATTTGTACACAGAGAAACAGCTTTAGCGATTCAGCCCACTTCCTGAAAAAATGACTGCAAAAGTTCAAATGTAGTTTTTCATAAGATTCATTCATATGGTGGAAAAATGTGCTGGAACCCCCATATTCTATACTACAGTAGAACCTGAGTTTTGTGACACCCCTTTTTGCAACCACTTGTTAGTGGTCAAAATAAGAAGTTTTACCTATCGTGAGTGATCACTGCAAATTAAAATTGCTGACCACTCTACTCACATGCCAAACCTAATAGGTGTCAGATCTAATTTGATCAATCATAATTAAGTTTCATGAGTTAAATTTGTCATTTAAATCAATGCCACTACACAATCACTCGAACTGTCTTGGCAAAGAGAATATAAGAAACAAAAACTACACACTTACCGCTTCGATCTAATTTTGATCCCTCCTGTGCAGTTATACTGTTGTGAATTTCTTTCTGCACGAGTTAGGAAAGTAAAACAGTACATGCTGACCAATTTCTTTTCACTTAATAATTAGATAAACTTAAGCAAATTATATTGTGATTCTTAGTCGAATAAGGCAATTGTCAATTAATTTTTGGTTTGTTTGTTCAATCAGAATGCACATTTTCTGGAAGTTGCACTCACAAATATGGTGCCTGCTACATCACATAACTACCTAGCATTTATGACCACTTTTGCCTAGTGAAATGGGTCGTTGTAAAACACGGTTCTACTGTATTGTTTCAAGGAAAGCATACTCAGTATCTGGACCAAACAGTTTAACGGCACATTGATGGCCACCACAGCCTTATTAACTGGGGTTTGTTCTACATGGGAGAATAGATGGGTTTTCAAGACTAATAGTGTACTTGAAATGTTCAACAAATAACCAAAGTGAAACCGTGCAGCAGTGCTTTCTTTCTGCTACTGAACAGTGTCAGAACTGATCATGGAAAAGAGAAGAGGTCCCAGCAGAGGTTGTGGTGATATAATTAATTTGAATTTTATTTTTTTTATAGTTGTTAGTTTTATGGAAGACTATCACTATGTGGTGTGAGGTGTGGGATATGGCTTTGGGCAGCTCAGCTAAGCCTCCACAACCGCCGAATTTGGAAGATAGAGTTCACATAGGGGAGAATTGGCAACACTTCAAAAGACAGTGGTCAATTTGAAAAATGAGAAAATTCAATTGGAACAGATGCCTTTGATCTTTATGACACATTTCAAAATAGCAAAGGTGGTGGAGAGATTTTAAGAAAAGTGTGTCCTGGTAAAAAAAATTAGACGTTTGAGAGATACAGCTTCTTCAAGCATAACCAAGAAGTGAGTGAATGCTTGGATACATATATAACAACCCTATTAAAACTGTCAGAAACATGTGTTTTTGGTGACTTGTGAGCATTTCTTGTTGGAGATTTGTTAGACTCATACACGGCATTTGAGAAAACCACATTTGCCAGAAGCTCCGGGGGAAGTGTAACTTTAGATGTGAATAAGTGTAGTGAAATTACATAGTTCCAAGCCAAGGAGATATCGACAGAGACAACCACAAATTTTGTGAACTGATCAGAAGATTATCAAAAAGAGAATCGAAAGGCAGAAACTGGCGAGCATTCATCCAAACCTCAAGAGAAAACATCAAAGGACTTGAAGAAAAACAAGATTGTAAACTTTGTGGCTATCGTCATCCTTGTAAGAAAGAAGAATGCCCAGCTTGGGGGCAATAAAATAAGACACTTTGCAAAAGTATGTTGGTCATCACAAGTCAACCAAATGAGTCAAGATGTTGAATGTTTATCTCAATTCATTGGCAAATAACAGAACCAGCCAGCAAGCAATTTGTCACCTTTAGTTTTAATAAAAAGAAAAACATTGCATTTCAAATTGACACCAGAGCAACATGTAACATAAGTGTTAAATAATGAGGGTTTTTCAGCTTGGTATTGTGAAACTTAAGGTGAGGTATGGGATCTTTATTTGGACACAAAAACAGCATATACAGTAACTAAGGTTTACAAATGTTCAGTTGTACAAAGAAGTTCTTCTGACTCTGGGTTCTCCACTCGTTGGTAAAGGAGCATCTCTTTTTATACTTATGTTGGGCAATTTTATTTGACAGTGATTAACATTACAGGTTAGCGAATCACATGCATTCTAACCATGTCTTTTGTTCTGCCAGGAGATGGCATTGTTTTGAATGTGACAAAGTCAACAAGTAAGTTTGAAAAAAAAAAATTTTCGATGCTAAATGAATATAGTTATTTGTAAACTTGAGGTAGTAATTTCATCATACTTGCAATTCAGTAAAGTATCTAATCAATATTGGCTGTACTAATACAAACCAGAGCAAGCATTTAACAACACCAACTTCTACTTTGACCTTAAATTCACTAATATAAATAAAAACTTTTTAAACTAGATTGGTAACGTTTTTAATGACATTTTTAAGAGTAGTAATTATGGGGCTGTGATCACTCTACATGTCTTAAACTAGACAAAACTCAAATAAACATTACAACTTTCATGATATGATGATCAAGCTATTGCTTAGGAACTGTTTTCAAAATAGACTACAAATAAATAGAATACAACTTGCAGACAACCATAGTTGATGAAATGTGTTTCATAGCAATACCGATTTCCATCTGTGATTCAGTCAAGGAAGAGCTCCAGAGAATGGAAGGCAATAATATTATTACAACAGTTACCAAACCAACTTCATAGGTTTCTTTGACAATTGTTGTCCCAAAAAAGAGTGGGAAAGTTCATGTGTGTATTGACTGGTGGGATTTAAATAAAGTGACTTAAAGACATCATTATCCATTGCCAACACTAAAGTTTTCTCTGTTTTTTGATGCAAAATCAGGATTTTGGAAAGTAAAATTTGGGGAGAGTTCCTGCAAGCTGACTACATTCAACACTCCATTTGGACATTATTATTGGAAAAGAATGCCTTTTGGACTACATTCCACCCCTGAAGTATGGCAGAGAAAGGCTCACAAGTTTGTACAAGGGCTAGAGGATGTTGAAATGGTTATGGTGACACTATATCAGAAGCAGCTGAAAACTACAAGAATCTAATTGGTTTTCTGGAATGTGCTCAAAAATACAATCTTACATTAAATCATGAAAAGATTCAGTTACATCTGGCAGAAGTTCCATTCATAGACTCGTTGCAGATTGTGCCAATGCCAACTAACGTGAAATCATTAACTTGAGCACTTGGGACAGTCAATTATTTGGCAAAGTTTTTGCAACATCCTATGTCAACAAGAGCACAAAGGTGTAGAGTGGCACTGGGATCAGAAACATGAAAAGGGTATAACACAAGCTCCAGTACTTGGATTCATTGACCTTGAAAAAGAAGAAACTATTCAGTATGATGCCTGACAGGCCAGTACACTACACCTCTCCAGCATTAATGCAGGTGGAAAAGGAGTTGCTGGAAATTGTATTCACATGCAAACAGTTTGAGCAATACTTAAGGGAGATCAATCACCATCAAATAATTCCTTGATGCACCAAAAATATGATCTTGAAAGGATCACAGCTTCTTATAGCAGACACATTGTCATGTGCATATCCAATAAAAGTAGAAACCAGGAAAGAAAAGCAGGTTTTCTTCACCCGGCTAGAAGAAATCAACCTAGTAAGCATGTCCCAACTGTAGAAGAGCCACTAGATGCTTCGAGATGTGCAATGGCCTTAGACCCAAAGATGCAAAAGATATGGGAATATGTCAAGAATGGTTGGCCAGTATTTTGACACGAAGTGCCATCTGAAGTAGCCCCATATTATTCATTCTGCAGTGAAATATCATGGCAAAACGGTTTCCTTTTTAAGTCTGACAGAATTGTCATGCTACAAGCCATGCAAGCAGATCTGATAAGACATCTACATAGCTGACATGTGGTTATTGAGGGCTGTCTTAGAAGAGCTCAAGGAAGTCTATATTGCCCAAATATGTCAACTGAAGTAAAGGAGTTTATGTCAAAATGTTGTGTACGCAACACTTACCAGCCTAAGCACTGTAAAGAGACCCTGTTACTGCATGAACTATGGAATTGACCATGGGCAAAGGTGGGAGTAGACCTGTTTATATTCAAGAACAGGATTTATCTCAGTAGTTGATTAGTAGTGTAATTTATTTGAAATGGATCTTTTAACAAGTACCACAACCACCGTAGTTATTCAAAAGCTCAGTGCACAGTTCAGTCAACATGGAATTCCTGAAGTTCTCAAAGGACTGGGAATTTGAACACTTTACATTGTCACCACTCTGTCCTCAATGAAATGGGTAAAGCAATGTTGTCCAAGTCCGATTTCCATATGACATTATAGACAAAAGTAAAAATATATACTCCTAGAACTAACAGGGCTCTTGAATCAACATTTCATGCATATGGAGAGGAATTGGTCACCACTTCAGATATGGACAAACAGAGTGCTGGGTATAAGAAACCATGCCCTATCTGCAATTTCAGATGATGATGACATTGAGTGGTTTGGATTTGATCTATATGCACCAACACCACAAAATGATAAATTATCTACAATTGAAGATCACATTCTGGTTCAGCTCAGAAACAACAACACAAACCCCTTAAGATACTCTGATAGTTTTGGTATTGATTTATATCAAGAGATTCTTTCATTTTTATTGCATTTAGGTGTAGAAGGTTGAACCAGTGGACCACAGTCCATAATAAACAGAGACAAATTCCTCGTAAAAGCTTTTAACAGATAGATGAGCAAGTAAACAAAAAGTCGAGTGTCAGGTTTAGTTTTTGTCATAATGTAATATAAAGAGTACAGTACATACAAGAGGTGAAGTTTTCACTATGACAATTACAAGTGTGGGAATCATGTTTTTCACCTGTAGTCTGCAAAAGCCAGAATACAACTTGCTCAAAAGGTACCCTACTGCTATCTGAACTTACTAAATACCAGTCCCAAGCTCCATCATCAACTACAGTATGAAAGTATGTGTGACTTTTCTTTACTAATTGCTGCAAAAAGTCATGATGTCTAAACACATTACATTAAAATGCAACATAAGTTATGAACCTAGGATCAACTACATCAGCTAAGAAATTACCAAAGTACATAATTCAGAGTAGGACAGCATAGTCCAGCCATGTACAAGACTTACAGGCATACAATTTGTTTTTAAGAAGAAAAACTACAACTGTTCACAGAGGCATGTCGTGCACTGGTTTATATGTAATTATATTTTACCACTGAAAAAAGACAGCTGTAATTTATCATTCCATCACTTCCCCAGTAATATCCACCTTATTCAAAAGGCAAGGTCATTACATAGTGATATGGATGTGTTGCATGTTTCTTTAGTATACTGATGAACATCACACAGACATTTTTAAGTGAAATTCTTAGTGGTAGAGATGTTGGTATCAATTGCAACATTAATACAAGTATCAAATTGTTCACTGCTAATGAAGTGCAGGAGTACTTTTAATTCCAAAACACAAGTGTAAGGTACATCTTCTATGCTTACATGAACACAACCTGGTTTAAGGGCTGCAGTGCTGGATTTACAACTAGTAACAAAGCATAGGAACTTGCACAGCACCTCTTTCTTTGCATTTTCAATAAATGATAAGAGCATTTCAACAACATTTCTGACAGGATGGGTACTTGTACCAGGCAGTCTAAGTAGTGACTTAACAGATATGTATGTGAACATATTTTGCAACTGGTCAAGAGCTGCTTTATATCCTAGGATCACATCATGCATAAGCAAGGACAATACAATCTTTAATTTGTTGTTTTCCTGTTGGTCAAAACAAGAAGAAACAAGTTTAATGTTAAGAGCTGAACTTTAAAGACCCCTAGTTTCCAAACAGGGGACAACTACACAGGAAGTAAGGCAACCCAGGTCAAACAATGGGGGTAATTGTATTCCAAACGGTAGGTAAATTGTCTTATGAAGCTGTCAATGTCCTACGTAACATTTTTTTTTACAAAATCGGTGATAGATCTTTTGAATATGACATTTGAATTCTGGTTAAAACTTAGAAGGGTTCTCAAAATGCAGGAAATCACATTTCAGAGGTTTGACAGTACCACAATTTTCCAGAGCTCCTTGCACCACTATAAAAACCTGGTACTGCCCCTTGTTATACTTCAACATCTCATTCATTTAAGCCCTTGAACAATGAAACACATTAAAGAAATAAAAATACTGTAAAAATTACAGATAGTGTCATGCAGACAAAAAATTGATACTATTCATTTACTCTAAAAAGTGTATGAAGAAGAAAACTTCTTACCTGAAGCAATCTTGATTCACCTGAATATTGCATTATTTGCACAAAACCTTCATTTTTATAGTCTGAAGTGTCTTTGGAGTACCATCTCTTATCTGACAATTCCAAAACACAGTATACAGCTCCAAGGATGAAACAAACTACAATATTGTCATAGAAGAAACAGTACTGTACATTACTCTGTAATATGTATGTACTTTAAAAGTTGTGCAAGCTTGAACCAAATGTCACCATCAAGAAACATTTTCTAATCCAAAATGCTTTGTTGTTTTCTAAATTAACTAGTTTAAAAGGAAAAATAAATACTCAAACTTAAGCTACTATTGATGCATGTTCTCTGAATTAAGCTATGCTGTAACTGTATAGTCAAGGAGGGAAACTATTACACAGTTTAAGTAAACTTTTGATTTCTTCACAGGACACCCCCCTGCTCAAAATCAGATGTTCAGTGCTACAACTGACCTTGGTTACTTTAATAGCCATGAAAGATTTTAGTTCTTCAGCTTTTTAATATCCAATAAGAAGAAAAACTTGTTGCATAATGTTTACCCTCCAAAACATGTAAAACTTATGCATCAGCACTGAAATATTAGACATGAAAATTTTGCACCTAAAGCTTACTTTCCTGTTCTTCTAAACTTACTATCCTAGCCTTAAGAGACTGAAGGCTGTTTTTCACATTAATATTGGCCAAAAGGTAGCTGTAGACTAGTTTTATTATGCAACAAGATATGAGTTACTACCTACTTAAACACTGACGTACAGTAACATGATCTACTCGGATGTTGGAAGTCTAGTATTGAAAAGAAAAAAAAAACTCGACTTTTATGCACGATTGCATCAATATGACGATAGACATAATGCCCAAATGTGACCTCACATCAACATCTTATGGGCATTTGGCCTTATTGCATCCTGCATTAAAAGAAATTTTAAATGTATGTCTGGGGCAAGGTTTTCCTAAGGCAATGGTGAGAGAAACATTGCCCACAGTCATCTACAGGAAGATAGTCTAAGTGCTTACTCAGCAGTCAAATACATTTGTTTAGATCAGTCGTGTCTTAAAGGTGATAACAAGTTCCTAATCACATCGTTAGAATAATTTTAAAGTATGTTTACATACCGATTACTATGCTGGTTTATGTTTAATGAATTGGTGGGAAAGTGTGTAATTATTAGGCACACAGCTGTGGCTATTTGAAACCAAAGTTAGAAAGGTTAATGGTCATATAATAAACATTTGGACATTGCCACTGGGCTTGGCAAGAATAGAAAGTCGAGTCATGGACTTTGAAATTTGATATCCAGTCAAGAGTGACGGCCATCAAAAATGTCCAATGTTCCGGTACCTATGCATGTTTTACATATGATTTAACAGCTTAGAAATATAAGGAAATAGTTGAACTATATAACAGAAGACTTTAAAGTTTGAATCTATAATAAGAATACTGCAAAATAAGGTGCATAATATTTACCCTCCAAGTAGGAGTGCATAACAATTACCTTCCTAACATACTCTGCAAGGACTGGATCTAATATGTCAATACAGGATGGCCTTGATAGCCTTTGTTGCAAATCACCAGTTGCAATATACCAATACAATGTCAGACAGAGATATGGAAAACCTGGGCCTCCTTGGACCAAATTGTGGGCAATTATCTTTCCCGACATTTCAAAACTGTCAGTAAGGATAGCTGAACTTCTATATGTCGGAATCGTTTATTTTGGAGGGCCATGCAAAAGCTGAAATCCCTCATCTCCTTTTACAAGTTTCATGAAGACTTCCTCATATACCTGGCATAACACTCCTCCAGTGTCCACATTAGGTTCCCCATGGACCTGACATTTTGCTGGCTGATTTGGATCACAGTAATGCTGAGTCGCCTTGATCAACTTTAAGTCATACTGTACAACTGAGAAAATTTATTTTTAACTTCAGCTTCTGCAAGATTGCAGGTTCTCTTGGTATTACTGTCACACATCTCATCTTCCAGTTTTGGAGGATACTTCTCAGTGAGATAATAAGCAGCTGAATGTAGGTTATCGTAAACCATGACTGTTTAAGTAATATCCTCTCATTTTGCAGTCAGGGAAGCAAGTTTTGAATGTACTGATGACGTGCCATGCTGATTGTTGCTGTCAATGTAGTCCTTCATAATGATATTCCTGCTAACATACAATTTTCCTGCCCTGCACAAGTGCGACCTTCTTTCACAACAGGTGTAGAAATAGTATAACAGTCTCTTTTCACAAAATTTCATCGAAAATACATTTCTCAACTCTGACTGCCTCATAAGCATCACATGCTAAGTCAAACTTCCCTTTGAGTAGAATCATTTCATCCTTTAGGACATATTCATGATCCATCTCAATTTCTTCATCCTCTCCAAACAAATTCTCAAAAAGGTACCCAGTCTTTGGAACAAGCTGCTTTACATTTTTGGTACTTCTCTTCAAGGTACCAGGCACTTTTCTTTTAGTGAATTGCAATGGATGTGGATTGAAATGTTCAGTTGGTACAGGTTCACAAACTGATGAACTTGAAGTTGCATTGCTTGTCTCAAAGCAGAAGAAGCCAAAGAACAAATTAGATTTCTTGTTTTCCCTACTAGTGTTTGTGTAATTTTTACCTCTACCCAAATATACCACATTCTCTCTTCTAAGGGGCTGAAAAATCATTTATGCATGTCAAATAAAGATGGCTGCTACAACTCTACAGGTCAAGAAAGGCAAAGTTTTTTCAAAACCTGATTCAGAAAAATGAGATTAAACGATTTAAGTGGGATGTAGACGTTGTTATATCATAAGTACCAAATGGAGTACAGAAACAGCAACTTTAATGCCAATAAATCAAAACAGTACAAAGCTATGAGAGCATCTCTGGCAGAAAGATGTCATGACGCAGAAGTTTCTTTCTTTGGACCAAAAGATTTGGATACAGTGGATGAAGATTCTCGAGAGAACTACATCAAGAAAACTGAAGTCCAGAAAAAGTAAATACACAAATGGTACAGTCGTGTCACGGAGAAAATAAGAGCTTTAACAAGGTTTCAGTAATGCGTCACTGCAGGAACCCAAAGTGGATTGGGTAAGCTTGTCATGGAGTTTTATGATCTAATGGTGCAGATTGTAGGGGGATCTCCCACTACTGAGCCTTTTCCATTTCAAATCGAGTCTTCAAAAGCAAATACCAGTTTGTTGGATGAAGGAGAAAATAATGTTGGTAATGGTTTGGTCGGAAGTGAGGCCAATGTTTCAAATTGTAATTGCACAATTCATCAAAATCAAGTTCCTAAGTTAATAGATGATAAATGTAAGAAAATGGAAAGACAGCTTTCTGCTGCATAACAAAATGAGAAGGAAGAAAAAGTATTCAGACATGAATTGTATAAATCTATCCAAGAACTTAATTCCATTTTTGCAGAGTCATTGAAAGCCATAGGTTCCTCTGAGGGCTCTACCATCTTCCATGCAACCGTCAGTTGATGCATCTATTGTGGGTCTAGAACACCCATTCAACAACTAAGCATGGCTCAGCCATTTAACATGATGCCCACATTGAGAACCAGGATACGAAGGTGGGGTATCCATCTGGGCAGTACCCATTCACTACAGAGGATGAAACCCTATCATCCAGCTGTAATGAGTTGCAGTGTTTATTTTTTGTTTTGTAACTTGCAAATTTAGCACAAACAATATTTACATTAGTTACTTGTTTCAGCTACAGCTTAACAACTTTGTAAGATTATGGTATTTTAAGCCAGTCATGCATGCTAAATGAGAAACATTCAGTGCCATAATCAGTGGGTTCATTTATTATACTTCCTCCAGTATTCACCATGCATCTAAACCATAAATCAGTCAACTAAAGTTGTAGCATGTGCACCTGGCTTTACTTACTTTGTTCAAGATTATCTTTTAAATTTCGTCTTAACAAACATGAATTGGTGATTTTACTCATTTGAAGGCAAGTGTGACTATGGGCATTTAATCTGCAGAATATGATATTCTGGCATTTAATGTAAGAAATTACTGCCACTTGACTCCATGCTTATTCGATATGTTATTTTGGCTGTAACATTAAACTTTAATTCTCCAATTCAACCCTACATGAAATTAATCATTAATTTTGCAGTCTGTGTTGTTATTTATTAGTAATTGTCTGGCATGTTTATCTGGATATACTTTGTCATAGTTACTCTTACTGCTGCTCCTCCTCCTCAAGTAGTACCTGAATAAATGGGGTCAAGTATATTTATGTGTGCATTGTCTTCAGAACTGTTCCAGTCCATTTGTGCTTTAACAATGTCCAAGTATATATATTGTCATTATGAAATTCAGAAACATTGTGCAGAACAAAGCATGCCAATACAACAACTGGAATATTTTCCAACTTTAAATCCATCTTCCTTCTAAAAGTCAAAATGCACATTAAACTGGGTTGTGTGCTTCCTGTAACATGCTTTTAAAAAATACTTTGCTGTTGGTTTTGCAACTCTGGTACTCCTTTATAGAGCAGGGTGTCAAGGGATATGCTGGGTCACCTATTAAATAATTTGGCATTTTATCATAGCCTGGGAGTAGATTATTGAATGTTGGTGGTAAATGGCCTGACTTCACTTTATTGTGTACATTAGAATTAGCAAAAACCTTTGTATCATGTACACAACCAGACCATCTGAAACCAACATCCCTGAAAATTACCCATAAACACAAACAGCTTGAACATTAAGTAAAAAGTACTGTTTAAAGTTGAAGTAGTCCCAAGAATGTATGTAAGGTCTTCTGACGGGAATGTGAGTTCCGTTGACATGTTCAAATTCTGAAACTTTTGTCTTTATTTCATTGCAAACTTGAACTATCACTTTGGATACAGTAGACCGATGTAATTGCTGTCATCCAGTGTAATCCCATATCGTTTAAATAGTACAATGTAATAGCCACCTACTTTAATGAAAAACAAATTTGTTTTTACAGTGATAAGTTCTTCCAAGAAATCATGTATTCAATAGAATCAAGCCCTGAGAACAACCAGTTTTCTGTTAATAAGCAAAATTATCTGGAAATTCCGAACAGAAACCCCATATAGCCTGTGAGCATATAAACTTACCTTTTTTTTTTTTTTGACTGATAATAAAAATTTGGAGTATCCTTCAGGAAAATGTGAGGCCTCAGTTTTTCACATAAGTCTTGAAACACCTTTGATGTTCTAAAATTTCTTTTCCCTTTGTGTTCTGGAGACAAACCATTAATCATATTTTTCCACCAAGCATCAGATCTCTCACTTTCTACCCATTTTAAGCATTTCTTCCTGCACAGCTTTCTCAGTTGAATTTACCACATAATAAGCCAACAACTTGTCATTGATGTAATTTCAGTATAATGTAGAAATGAAGTAGAGTTGAGAAGATTATGGTTAAGTGAGACAACATTTTATGGTTGTAAACTCATTGACCTAAAATCCAATGTTTGAAAGTTAGCACCAAAATTTTTGTACCCACCACTGGGCTAAAATCATTCATGTAATCACTTAATAGTCCACAGTCTGCTTTGCCAGGCTAGCCTAGTCTACATAACCAGACCTCATCAAAGGACTGGAAACATGTCGGGTTGGGTTTGTTGACAGTGTTTTGCTTGCTTGAATGCAAGAGAAGTTTTGTGGCTAGCATTGAATATACTGCCCTTGAATCTGACTTAAAATAAAGTTTCTCGGTCTTGACTTTGAGTGGTTTGACTCCTTGAATCTCAAGTGGTAGATTAGACCATGATATATTTGGTTTGATCTGGTATCAAATAGTTTCAGTTTTTCATGCTTGAATTTTGCACCAAATAGCTTACCATAGTGTAAATTTTAGATTCCCATTATTCATTAGTGAGAAACCCTCCATGCATTGCAGTTACAGTGGCATCACTAACATCAAAAATGGTGCTCTTGCAAGTAAACACACCTTGTTTCACTGACAATTTGGAAAGTTCTAAGATGAGTCAGGAAGAAGGTAAGGGGATTTTCCTTAAAATGTCAGCTTTGGTATTGACAACTTTGTCAAATGAAACAGTTCGAGTTGTAAGTAATGTGACTGAAGTTCCCAGCAGTGATGCTGGAGAACCACAACCACTTCAAGGAATTGATGTGAATTTGGAGAAAGTTCAAAAGAATTGCCTGCCTCCGTCAAAAGACATCTGGATTCTCCTCTAATCCATAATTAAGCAACTATGCCAGACAAGAAAGCTCCTGTCAATAGAACAGGGAACTTCAATGCAGTTGTTACCTAATTCATGTAAATATTGTTGATATTATGTTCAAGCTGACCAGATTAGGGTGTGACAGTAGAAGTTTTATGAAGGCTAAATTAACTATTCCAGTTGTACAACATCAAGCCCACATCATCTTAAAAGAAATATGACATGGAAAGTGGTGATCAAATAGCAAAGAGGATTCTTAAGCATGATGATTTACTTTTAGCTTTGATGAGCTAGAACCATCCTGATTCAAGCAACAAAAGTTAGCCAAAGTTGCATCACAGTCCCAATGCTAAGCGAGCATTTAGACTTGAATTGGCTGAATAAAGATACCTTAAGAAAGGCTGATGACTAAGCCAATACAACTCCCCAATACTTCTGATAAAAGATATAGGACAAAGAAATTACCACCATTTGAAAAGGGAGGCAAAGTCAAGATAAAACTGGATGGAGAAAAATGGACTACACTGGGAATGGGAATCTCTGGAGAAGCCAATGATTGTTTGTGCATCATACAAACTCAAAGTGGGGCACTTTCCAGAAACTGACACCACTTACATTCGGTCATGACAGACTTCCAGAGAACAGATGCTAAAAGCCATGATGAAACTCACCAACCAGTTTCTCACTCAACTTCAGATACTGAAAGTAAAAACCCACCTAATCATGACATACCTGACCCTACGGAACAACGAACTTAGAGCGGAAGAATTTTTAAGAAACCAAAACGTTATATCGACAAAAATTATTAATTGTTATTACAGATAAATTAGAACTCAAGAGAACAAGGAATTTCTGTCTAGTTGTTGATATTAAGTTCAGGCTGATAAGATTAGAGTGTGACAGCAGAAGTTTCATGACGGCAAAACTGAACGAGAATGTATATAGTACCAAAAAGAGAATAAAATTAAATAAATTAACAGGTTACTTAATAGCTCAATTACCCCACAGATACAAACTTTGTAAAGAAGGGTATGTAAAAAAAAAATCATACTAAGCCTAACACTTGTGCTGGATATGAACATTTATTTCTTGTTAAAGCCAATGTTTCTGCATCTATGAAACAGCAGTATTACTCGGTTTACTGTCACCTTGATCAAGCATCTGCTGAAGTAAAATTTCCTAAGTGTAATTGTAAAGCTGGCCAACATATTGCAGCAGTACTACATACATTATTGGACTACTCAAATCGTCAGCTTGAAGAGGTTCCAGATGATGTTATGTGGACCCAAGTACTAAAGAAGTGGAGCGTACCCAGTTTACAATCAAAGATTTAATATTTGAGAATGTAGAGAATGAAAGAAAGCATCCTATGGTTGCAGGGAGAAGACAAAACTATTGTGCCACATCATTATTTGGCAAGAAAGTGTATAAAGAAGAAATTGAACAACTTTATAGTTCTTTAATAGCAACTGGGAGATGCTCTTTGCTGTGTGAAACTTTCTAACTTTGAGCCATCATCTGTGTTTGAAACCAGCAGCACTCCTAAGCATTGAAAAGTGCCTATTTTGCAATCTGTTTCAAATGTGAGTAGAAACATATTATTTGGAAAATCCAGTCAATGATATGAGAATAGAACGCTGTGTAGACCAGTGATGAATAAGGTAAAAAGTTAAAAGGTTGACAACTGCCAAAATTTATCTCAATATCAATGTTTTGACCAAACATGTTTCATTCCTAACAAAGGGCCTTTGCATGAAACATTGATATTCTTTGAGATCCATTATGACAGTTATCAACCTTTTAACTTTTTACCTTACTTGAAAAGTTGTGCTTGGTATTTCATCACAAACATTACAGAAAAGTAGTGAAAAAGTTGGTGTTACTACAGGGGAAGCAGTAGCTATTGAAGGAGCAAAGAGGTCACAGTGCACTAGTAATATTTGGCATATAGTGACAAAAGCAACTGACCTCATCACTGTTTGGTAGAATTGTTAACAGGAGAGAGAACATTGCACCCAAATCCAGTTCACAAATAGTACTTTATCACCAAGAACATCTTGAGCACTCGAGTGTGGAATTCATAATGAACGAGTTGTTTTAACACAGTAAAAAAAAACCCAGCTGGATAGGTACGTGACTGCAGTTGATTTTGGACTTTTTATTAATCCTAACAGAGTTATATATGACAGTGAGAAAACTGCTGTCGAATTCAAAGAGACATGACCATTACAGAGTGCTGTCAGGGCAAAATATTTTTTATGAAAATGACCCCTGATGGTATCAAATTTAAGGAAACTCATACTTATTTTTACCAGTGCGCCAGTAAGTTCTTTATTTAACAAATCTTGAGTGCATTGATTTTGTTGTTTACACCATAAAAGAGTGGTTTGTTCAATGTATTGAAAAAGATAATTCATGGAAAGTGAAAAAGCTCCCAAAACTAACATAATTTCATGTTAAATGCCTGCTTAATGAATAGTGCTGGAACTTTTTGTAAGAGTATGAAGAATAATTATGATATCTGTACCAGTTAAGGTGACTGAACATTCTTTTCTTAGTTTTCATGACCTATTCGTTAGCTGGGTATTGTGCCATTAGTTGTAGTTTTTTAAATATTTTTAGTGTAAAGCAACTAGAAAAGCCATTAAAAATCAATTTTCAAGGGTTTCATTGGCTGTTTGGTAATGTAAACAGGAAACCTGCCAGGTTTTTTTCATTTCTGAGCAGATATTGGAAAATTCTTTTACTGATGATTGAAATACCCAGCAAAATGTTTTAGATAAGTATGCTCGAGCAAGTCATACTTCTACCAAAAACTTTAGATACCAATGAGTCAACATTACCACTGACTTTGTATAAACTGTGTTCATTCACCTTAATGGAATTAAAAGTCTGTAAAATCCTCCTATTTAACCTCCTTTGGCCTGGTAATGTGGGCTTAATGTATATACTACAAAACTTATTGATATTTTTAAGGGAAAATGTTTTTGTGATATTTTATCAAATATCCAAAAAATATCCTCCACTTACTTGCAATACAAATAAATGATAATGCCAATAGTTTAAAATAGACATTTTTACAATTCTCATGTTTTAATTTTTCTCCTCAACAATCAGAAGTGGCATAAAGTTGCAAAGATAGGAGCATATTATCTATACCTTATGCCATTTATAAAACCTGAAAAGATTTGATTCTCCAAATGGCTCATTCAACATGAATTTGTACAGAGACAATCCATCTAGCATCAGTCTCTTCCTCTATGGACAAATTGTCTTTACCTCATAAAAATGGTGGAATATTTAAAGTAACATAACTTGGTAATTTCTTTTCAATGTCTAACCCTTTTATCAGCCATCAGACTGTCACCCTCTTCAAGCAATTAAATGGTTCCACAATCTTTTGTAGCATCTTTATTGCTAGTCCCCCTTGAGTAATGGTCTAAAACAAATGTCGCCATCCCAGACGGTGCAATACCAATAAATCCCTGGGCAGTGTTATGTTTGTAATGAGAATCGGTAGTGCTTTGAGACCTAGTAGAGCTTGGTATTTCAATAAAGATCTCACTACAGTCAATAATTACTTGGGTGTTCTTGTACATATTTTGTAAGTACTGTGGCATTGTTTTTGTACAGTTTCCTTGGTTGGGCATATCGAATGGGCATAGAATCTGGAGTTTATAAAATCAAACTAAGTTATGCAAATCCTGAAAATACGTGATGGAGATATTCTGATTCTACAAGCCAAATGTGAGCCTTGTCGAAACAAAAACAAAAACCTCTTTCAGGGGTTAGTGTCCTGCTTGGGCCTCTTGACTTGACCAGGACGATTTAGCCTCCCTCTGCATTTGTGTTGGAATCAAAATATACCAGATTGTCCGCCACTGGAGCAAATAAATTAAAGATGGCTTTAAAAGTTTCATAGTCTGGTATCCCAGTGTTAAATGACTTCTTTAAATTGTCCATGTTGAGGTTATTGATGTTTTCCTCCAGTTAATTCACCTGTAATTCATAATGTTCTTTGTTCAACCAGTGGATCTCTTTCTTTTTGAAAGGCTTTTATTTCATCATCTCTGCTAGGGCTTCATCCTCTGGTGCTGAGTGACTGTTGCTAGCCATGTCACTTACTTTTCTATCATAATTTAGCTTCCTCTTTTTGGCCTTGGAAACGACAGATTTTATTGTAGGCCTAATTTTGATCATACAGTTTGATGAGGTTTGGATTCTGCAGGATAAATTGTTTTAAGAACAACTGTAGTGATATAGTTCATATATGTTATTACACCAACTGGGAAGTGGGAAGAGCAGACACAATGATGAGGACCAGGACAAAAGTTCTTTTGGCTAATCCAGTGAATCCACTTATTTCTGAGCTCCTTTTTTTTCTTCACTGTTACTGTGAGTGAATTGATAAAAATGCTGATCCTGATCTTTCTTGGAATTGTTGTAGCATCCAGAAACATAGTAAGTGTACCCTCCTCTATGTGACAAGTTGTTTGGAGACATACCCTTGACATTAGGAAGGTCTTTCAATTTTGCCAGATAACAGACTGTTTTCCATGACAAGGTTCAGAAATACTTCTCTACTGCAAGTACTTTAAAAAAAAATAGAGTGAGGTTTAGAATGGGTAAAGCTTTCCAAATTGTTAGTGACACCACTATAACCACAATGGAATATACACAGATGAGCACTCACTAATTCATAAGTGGAGTCTAGAATTGTGAACTGCCAGCAATATATACAGTATCTGATTAATCCGGCAGCAATAGTACCAAAGTCAACCTATTTTCATCACATGAAGAGAAAGGAATGAAATGAAAGTTTAGAAATGCCTGAACATGAAGCATTTTTCATGAGTCAAAATCTGGACATTATATATATATATTAGACATGTATGCTAATCTTCAGAAACATAAAAAAGATTAAAAACGTTTTTTACCAATTTTGAGTGCCTTCTGAGTGTATTTTGGTATTTTCCCAGTTTTGATTTAATAAAAACGACATTTTCGCCCTGTTTGAAGCTTTCATATTGTTCCTACATATGAATGATATTATGAGACAATACAAGCAAAATCTAATAGAGCTTGGTACTCTATTCAGATTCCACCAACATTCTAGAACTCAGCATGTGTTTCAAAAAACTTCCCTTAATCTTTCGCCAGGAATCCCGCATCCACGCTATTCATTTCCTGTTGATGATGCAATACAGAGGGGTTTACCTTATTAAGCTATTAATATCTGATTATACAATTGTCATATAATAGAAAATCATAGTTTATAAAAATGGGGACTTCTTGCTTAATATTTTAGTTTAACCTTTAAAATGGCTGAGAGTAACACTGGCTTTGTGAAAGATATATACATGGAAATTATAGAAGAAGGTACAATTATTTGCTAACTATTGCATGAAGCTCTATTCCAATTGCTGTCAATAGCAAGATTATGCTATTAAATTGCCTAGTGAAAAGAAACCTTACAAAGCTAGAACTGTCCTTGAACATTGGCCAAATATGATTTCAGCACCAAAGGTTCCCCAGCTACTATTTGAAACAACTGTTCAGCAACTTCCATTGGCAGTGATGCTGTTTCACTTATTAACCAAATGAGAGGCTACGTTGTGATGTCCCAACTGTGTTTTCTCAAGGTGAATTGCCTTTAGATAAATATAGAGATTATATCAATCAATGTGAATCTTCTTTTAAAACGATTGAGAATTATGCTATTCAGAATGCATTTGTGTACGGTATGTGGCTAAGTAGAGCATTTGATAGATTTCAATAAGAAAAGAATGTGAAACGAGTTTCTGGTAATTTTGACAATCGGATTGATATAGTTAAATATATAGAAATGGTTCTAAGATAATTATTCTGTTTTTTGGCCTTCATTTTATAATTATAAACATGTCTAGCAGTTGTAATTCCTCCAGATAGAATTCCCAAAAAAGGTAGATATGGTGTGATTGATTCAACTAAACTGTAAATATCTCTCTTTAAAAGCTTATCTTTTTTCACTTCTTTTGCTAACTCATCTGGTGATTCAATGGCATGTAGACCACCTAAGGTGCTTGAGAATGTACTAATTAAAAGTCAGTCAACAACTCATTAGCTTTCTGGAGTCATTTTCTTTCAAATTCAGAATAAATCTTATCAATAACCTTTTGCCTTGCCTTCTTAATATAAGTGATAGATCGATCTATGTCTCCATCTTCTGCTAATTTCAGTGACTAGTCTCTCTTTTTGTTTTCATAGGATGTTCATCTATGAATTTTCTCTCTTCTTTAACAACATTCTCAGTGTTTTCAATCATCAATCATTTGTAAATTCTTTTGATTTGCATTTAGGCATTAAAAAATGGATTTCTATTGAGATGTATGTCTAAATATTTATGCATATTAAGGTTTTTAATTAATTGATGTTCTGCAATTTCATCTGGTAAATATTGTAAAAATTCATCTTTTAGAATTTTAAGACTACGTTTATTATGCATTTAAAAAAAAAAATCTAATTGTGTTGTCCCTAATACCAGCAGAAATTGAATTTAATTTTTGAGAAAGAATAAATAAGCTAACATTATGGTGTCTTCCAGAATAAACTAGATATGTCAAAATATTATTATGTTGTTCATTCAAATTGCTCATATCATTGATAACAACTGCTGTTCAAGATCCTGAGTATAATCCAATTATATAGGTTAACAATATATCTAGTTTATCAGATAATATATCTATTCTTATCACTAATATACTTCCACTTGATATAATGAGAAATTATCCAAATTATTGGGCATAAAATAAATATGTAGTTGAAAACATGTTTGTATTCCTTTTCAATTATTTCATTTAATAAAGTAAATTTTTTTCCACAGCCTGATGGCCCTATAATCAATGTACAATCTGGTTTGTTCGAATATAATACCAAATAATTAATATGGAATGCTATGCAAATCTCAATTTAAGAAGTTAACTAAAGCATCTGAAACAATGTATATATGACAATCTTTATTATTTGTTGTGGCTGTTTTCTTAATTTCTAATCACACACCATTTTGTGTATTAACAATTTTCTTCCCCACACCTGTTTAATTTTTGTCTTGGACACGTCTCAAATCAATAACCAGAGCAAACTTATCCTTGTAAAATTTGTCAACAGTCATAAACTGATCTTCATTAACCATCTGAAAGAACCTTTTAGCTTTGTCATAAAATCAGGTTTTAGGTATCCACTGACTGTATAAGAATTTGCAACTCCTTCAATAGTCAATTTGACCTCAGTAATGTTTGGATATACAAAATTTTCACTAACTGTAATATTTGTTGGTCTAAATAAAAACAATTCGTCACATTTATATTTTCATTTATCAACATACTGGATGAACTCCATTTAGTTTTTTTAATATGAATCACATGTTCATAACTCAACAATCGACTAACTGAGTATAAATTTGATGTTTCTTGTGCAAGATGAATATTATTAATAGTTTCATACCCCAACTGAAGTTTTTCCAGACTATACTCACCAACAGTTTTACCCAATTGAACCTTCATTATATTCTCTGATTCGGGAAGTGTTATAACATATTTGAAATTATTATTCATTTGGTGTGGAGCATATAAACCATGATCTTTTAATATCCAGTCCAGACATATTTTCTGATTATTTGAATAAAGATCATACATTAACTTGTCAGCCACCTTTTGAGTATCATCATTGCTAGCTCCTGAATCATCGTTCAAGATCAATTTTCTCAAATTTTTGTTCACTACCCCATATTGAACCATGCGTAACCTTTCTGTGTTTGACTTGTATAAGTTAGTATACATTCTATAATGGCTTTCTTCTAGCTCTTTCTTTTCTATTACCTTATCACAAGCTTCTTCTAAACTGGATATTCTTTCTGCTTCATCAGTAGTTTTATCTAATTGTTCTTCTGTCTTATTAATCATCTCTTGAAAATGGAGATCACCATTACCTCCTATAACAGATTCTGGTGGGTTTAACACTCCTTCTAGATCTCTATTTTCATTTGGTGTTAATCCTCGTATGTAATTAATGTCCAGTGATGTATCAACAAGTGGGTATTCATCCAAATTCGTCTCTTTTTCTTCGATTTTAGTCGGTTGTTCTATTTTAGCACCTGAGGGTGGAATATCTTTTACCATCTGTTTAAATTGGTCTATTGCTTTTCTATAAATAGGTCACCAGTCTTTCTGGGTTTAAAGATTAGGATTGATCTACCTAATGATCCCTCTTCTCTCATGTATTTAAAATATACATAGCCCTTTTCGTTCACACATGTTGTATTGATTATATCTCTTGGTACACTATCATTACCCAGTCTCTTTTTGTATAATCTTTTAATGTTAGTATCAATTTTTGTTTATTGAGCTGTTTTAAATCATTGAGTCTTCTCTCAATTTCAACTTCTTCAAAAGCCAAATTAAAACTTTCATTTGATACATAACCATAATCATTATCAACAAACTCCACTGATGGTGCAGTTATGTTATTGTGACTGTTTTTTCATCATCATCAATAAAACTTGTTTCGGTTATAGCACATTCTAATCTTTCATCTATATCATCTATTTTTCATGACTCATTTTGGTCAAATCCTTCTATAGATGAAAGCTGTTCTCAAGCTGCACAATATCCATGTTTTCGTATTCTGGGTATTGTTCACCCATCAAATCCTCCTTCAGCCATATACATTACTCTATGATTTGTACATCACTTAAGGTATCCAGCTGTTGTTTTTATTATAATAACCTAACCATTTAACAAGAACCATCTTCTTACCATCAATAAGTGAGCACTAAGGGGATCTTTTTTGAAACATTGACTACAAAGTCTGTGAGGGTATCCAAACGGAGAATCTGGTCAGCCTTGGTTAAGGCAGTCTCAAGAAGGGGGGGTGGGATAGCCTCACTGGACAAAAAAGTTTCTCATTTCCAAACTTTTGGCCTGAAAATCTTAATCTTCACTGCAAAGGCAGTGAAGACGAAGAAACTGTGAGAAAGGGATCGACCTTTTGGTGTAATTGGGGTGGGAAGAGGAATAAAGGAGATAACTCTGGGAGTCAGTGGGCTTGTAGAACACAGAGGTGGTGAGTTTATTGCCATTGATGGAAACAAGTATATCTAAGAACGATACACTGGTCTCACTGATCTCCCATGTGAATTGGAGTGAGGAATGGAAACCGTTAACAAAGTTAATGAACCACTCCAAATTGACACGAGAACATGATGCTGTGCCAAGACAGCACCAAAAGTTTGGAAATGAGAAACTTTTTTGTCCAGTGAGGCTATCCTACCCCCCTTCTCAAGACTGCCTTAAACAAGGCTGCCCAGATTCCCTGTTTGGATACCCTCACAGACTCTGTAGTTAATGTTTCAAAAAAAAAATCCCCTTAGTGCTCACTTACCATCCCTTCAATTTCAAAGTAAGGGATGTCATCCGCAAGAATTTCCATATCCTATAGAATGACCCTGAAACATCTTCCATTTTACCCGATAACCCTCTAGTCTCTTTGACACAGCAGAAACATCCGTGAATCCCTAGTTCATAGTTCCCTACCACAGGATATGTTGTCTCCCAAGGGCACATTTCCCTGTGGCATCAAGAATTGCAAAACCTGTAGTTTCATAGATTCCTCCATTACAATTTCAGCACCAAAATCTAAGTTCACTGTCAAATACCACTTGTACCTCCTCCCATCTCATTTACTGCATCTCATGCAGTAAATGTGGCATGTTCTACATTGGAGAAACTGGAAGAATTTTTGAGAGACAGGTTTGGGGAGCATTGTTGTGCTGTTACCAAGAACAATGCTAATCAGCCTGTTGCCAGGCACTTTAACAGTGCTGATCACAGCTTTTCGGATACGCAAATTTGATCTTTAATTCTTGTTTCCAGTAGCAATGATAGCTGCAAAAGTCAGGACATGCATCTCATTTCCAAACTTGGAACACTCCACCCCCATGGTATCAACGAGCAATTTTCTTACATTTAGCTGTATGAATACTTTATTTCATCATCTCACCTTCCTTCACCATCGCACGCACTATTTTTCACCCCCTTTTACTCTCCAGTTTCATGTATAATTTGTCGTGTGCTTTACCCTTTCATTGTTTTGTGTTTGTTTTGATCACATTCATTCTATTGGTTCATTTTTGTCATGTGACACATTTTTTTAATTTTACCATAAAAGCTCACATGTTTTTGTATTCCATGCTTCTTATCTCATGACAAAGGGCCTTTGCTTGAAATGTCAAGAACCTTTTTTTCTATCTTTTAGATAGTGTATATATCAAGAATGCTCCTGTTTTATCTAAGCTATCTGCACTGGACCCCTGCGCCTTAGAATTCCTCATATGATCCCCAGTGACCTTGGTAAATCTCAAGAAATTGTGCTGTCAACTCTGGTACGAAATGGTAAGTCACGTTACATTTTATTTACCGTGTATTGCTCAGCCATCATTACATTTATTTGACCATATTTTATCCAAAACTCACTTTTCTAGTCACATTTCTTTTCTCAGTCATTGTCTATGATCTAAAGTCATTCCCAATGGCTTTAAATCACCTTTTAAGCATAATTATATGTCTCATCATGTCACGTTGGCTTGTTCACAACACAGTCGGCGTTTAATGTGCCTTGCCATTGAGTCCCACTCATCGCACATTTAGACTTTAGATTCCTATATTTCTTGCACTAAAACATTTTTATTTTTGGTCTGTCCTGCTGTTTTAAGACAGGATATCATCCAATTAATTTGGCAGTTTAATTCTAAACTTTACTCATTTCTTCAAGTGAGTAAAACCTGTAAATTCAACAGTTTGTTAGGAAACCATCGCGTTTCGGCACCTTATCATGCTTACTCAGCCAACAAGATCAATTTGGTTGTCACCATTCCATCAGATCTTTCCTTATCAGACTCTGAGAGATCTATCCTTGCGAAAGGTCTCAAATTTATTCCCAACCCTGGGTCATTTGACATCTACTCAGTTAAGCAAGACACTGAGTCTTTTTTTAGATGATTACACCTCAAAGCGTTTTTTCACAACAAATCCTCCATCCCAAAGTACATATTTGAGGCCATTAAAACTAAAAAATCTACCTGGACTCCCATGGAAGTCCAACACAGGTCCCTCGAGCTATTAATTCAACAATGTCGACATGATATAGAACACCTTCCCAAATTTAAGCCCAAAAGGCCATCCAACCTTACTGAAGCTGAATTTAGTGCTCTCAAGACACTTCGTGCTCATGATGACATTGTTATCAAACCGGCTGGTAAGGGTGGAGCATTGGTTGTACAGAGCTGATTTGTATCACAATGAAGCTGAAAGGCAATCGAGTGACTCTGCTTTTTATTGTTAGCTTGAAGGGGATTTGACATCCACTCACCAAACCACCATTCGTAAAACCATCATTAATCTCATCAGCACAGGAGAACTTCCGGATTCTGCAGGGAATCTCTTAGTTGACACACCTCGCACACCTGTCATGTACTTTCTTCCCAAAATTCACAAACCTAACAACCCAGTTAGACCTATTGTGTCTACCTGTGGTTGTCCCACTGAACTCATCTCCAGCTATCTTGATCATGTTATGGCACCCCAGGTTAAGGAATTACCTTCCTACATCAGGGACACCAAACATGCTCTCCAAATCTTCCAAAACATCACCTTTTCAGGCACCCACAGATTCATTTGCACCATGGATGTCAAATCCTTATACACTGTCATTCTGCATCATAAGGGCTTGAAGGCACTTAAATTTTTCTTCGATAAGCACCCCACCCAGGAACCATCGACAACCACATTGATTCGTATGGCAGATTTAGTGCTCACCCTCAACAATTTTTCTTTTGATGGTGAGCATTACCAGCAGATAAGTGGTGTAGCTATGGGCACCAAAATCGGTCCTAATTATGGCAACTTGTTTGTTGGTTTTGTGAAAAAATAAATCTTTGAGCAGTACACTGGTCCTATGCCTGATTACTTCGGTACATACATTGATGACTGTCTTGGTGCAGCATCATGTTCCTGTGTCAATTTGGAGCAGTTCATTAACTTTGTTAATGGTTTCCATTCCTCACTCCAATTCACATGGGAGATCAGTGAGACCAGTGTATCGTTCTTATATATACTTGTTTCCATCAATGGCAATAAATTCACCACCTCTGTGTTCTACAAGCCCACTGACTCCCATAGTTATCTCCTTTATTCCTCTTCCCACCCCAACCACACCAAAAGGTCGATCCCTTTCTCCCAGTTTCTTTGTCTTCGCCGCCTTTGCAGTAAAGATGAAGATTTTCAGGCCAAAAGTTTGGAAATGAGAAACTTTTTTGTCTAGTAAGGCTATCCCACCCCCCTTCTCGAGACTGCCTTAACCAAGGCTGCCCAGATTCTCCGTTTGGATACCCTCACAGACTCTGTAGTCAATGTTTCAAAAAAGATTCCCTTAGTGCTCACTTACCATCCCTTCAATTTCAAAGTCAGGGATATCATCCACAAGAACTTCCACATCCTAAAGAATGACCCTGAAGTATTTTTCATTTTCCCCAAGGACCTTCTTGTGTCTTTTCTGCACAGCAAAAACATCCATGAATCCCTAGTTCATAGTTCCCTACCACAGGATATGTCGTCTCCCAAAGGCACATTTCCCTGTAGTTTCATAGATTCCTCCATTACAATTTCGGCACCAGAATCTAAGTTCACTGTCAAACACCACTTCACTTGTACCTCCTCCCATCTCGTTTACTGCATCTCATGCAGTAAACGTGGCATGTTCTACATTGGAGAAACTGGAAGAGTTTCGAGAGACAGGTTTGAGGAGCATTGTGCTGTTACCAAGAATGATGCAAATCAGCCTGTTGCCAGGCACTTTAACAGTGCTGATCACAGCTTTTCGGATATGCAAATTTGACCTTTAGTTCTCATTTCCAGAAGCAATGATAGCTGCAAAAGTCAGGAAATGCATCTCATTTCCAAACTTGGAACACTCCACCCCCATGGTATCAACGAGCAATTTTCTTACATTTAGCTGTATGAATACTTTATTTCATCATCTCACCTTCCTTCACCATCCCACATTATTTTCTATCCACGCACTATTTTTTCGCCCCCTTTTGCTATCCAGTTTCACATATAATTTGTTGTGTGCTTTACCCTTTCGTTGTTTTGTGTTTGTTTTGACCACATTCATTCTATCAGTTCATTTTTGTCATGTGACACACTTTTTTAGTTTTACGATAAAAGCCCATGTGTTTTTGTATTCCATGCTATTAATCTCCTGATGAAGGGCCTTTGCTTGAAACATCGAGAAGCTTTTTTTCTATCTTTTAGATAGTGTATACCTCAAGAACACCACTGTTTTGATCTCTGTAAAGTATGTCTTTATTACCTGACTGGATTCTCCTAAAAACAACTAAATGCTACTTATGAAGCATTATATCAACATAATTAATTAGCCTACCTAAGTCATGTCAACATAATAGTCCTTAATAAAGTGTTTCACTTTAAGATTAGATCCCAATAATCTATTAAACATTTAACCTGTTTGGTGGTTTTACTACACAACCTGACTGTTTTTTTTTTTTGTACTCTTGGTTCCTCTGGTACTTTTTGCTCTACTTGAATATTTTCTGAAATACTTCTTTCTATTTGGGTTTCTTGCATCTCTTCAGGTTCTTCTATCTTTATGGATTCTGGCAGCTCACCAACTTTCATGACCTGCAAGTGATTTCTTCAGTACTCGTGATCACCAGACTTGACTATATAGGATTGTGGATGTTCAGCTTCACAAAGAATAACTACTTTCTTTTTAAACCTATCTTTACTTTGTACTCTGACAACATCTCCACACTTCAAGGGTTGCATTATCTCAGCTATGCAATTATAATACGGTAAACGTTCTTGAACCACTGTTGCCTCCATTGATTGGGGTTTTGGTGTGCCATGACATAAGTCATTGGGATGGACATCCCAAAACTTCATCTCTTGGTGTATTACAATGATTCAGGAGTGACAGATAACAGTCCTCTCCAGCTTCTCTTGCTTTCTTTATTCGAGCCTTTGCACTTTGCACAGCACACTTGGTTCCACCATTGCTTTGAGGAGAACATGGTGAACTTGTGACATGTTTGAAACCCCAAGTGTTCTGAAATTCTTTGAACTTGTTACTATCGAATTGCAGGCCATTGAGCTTTTAGTTCCTGAACCACCGTACTTGTCTATTGATTTTCCGGGCGGAAAGCGTAATCGTAACAAAAAGATCAGAGCCCAGCTCAGAATTCTTAGGTGTATCGCCATAGTGAAATAGGCAAGTCAAAAAGTTTTAAAACATATTTACTGATGTTTCGTTGCCTCGTGCAACATCTTCAGAGTGTAGGTTTAAAGGGATGAGAAGAAAAAAAAACTATATATATGAATCTATAATTACATATTAGAATAATTAGACGGCTAACCAATAGAAAACTGGGAGACGTGACAGGAAGTGACATGCATACAGAAGAGGAAAGCATTAGAATAGAGAAAGAGGTGTGGAAGAGATATTTTCGTTGAGAGACGGTTTGTATTTGGAAATAAGTAAACTCTCACGAATGAAGAGTTCAAAGTTAGAGGAAGACCTGCAGGAAGAAATAATGGAAAAGTCGTTGGGAGAAATGGCGTGATTAGTCTGGCGAGTATGAGCCTGGATACTGGAAGTAGGAAATGAAGTGGTTGCTTGTTTCTTACCCGTCAAAGGCGAAACCCCCATGTGTTCTGAGATACGCGTGTGTAAGTGGCACCTTGTTTGGCCAAAATACAATGCTCCACAGCATTGACACGTATATTTGTAGACAACACGCGATCTCATTAAACTATGTTCATCTGCTTTCCCACAAGTTACTTTGCGCTTTATTTTTCAATCTGGAAGACGGTTGTCTGGTTTCTTCCCTTTCAAGGACAGGACCCCCATGTTAATGAGATCGTGTGTTGTCTACAAACATACGTGTCAATGCTGCGGAGCATTGTATTTTGGCCAAACAAGGCGCCACTTACACACACGTATCTCAGAACACATGGGGGTTTTGCCTTTGACGGGTAAGAAACGAGCAACCACTTCATTTCCTACTTCCAGTATCCAGGCTCATACTCGCCAGACTAATCACGCCATTTCTCCCAACGACTTTTCCATTATTTCTTCCTGCAGGTCTTCCTCTAACTTTGAACTCTTCATTCGTGAGAGTTTACTTATTTCCAAATACAAACTGTCTCTCAACGAAAATATCTCTTCCACACCTCTTTCTCTATTCTAATGCTTTCCTCTTCCGTATGCATGTCACTTCCTGTCACGTCTCCCAGTTTTCTATTGGTTAGCCGTCTAATTATTCTAATATGTAATTATAGATTCATATATATAGTTTTTTTTCTTCTCATCCCTGTAAACCTACACTCTGAAGATGTTGCACGAGGCAACGAAACGTCAGTAAATATGTTTTAAAACTTTTTGACTTGCCTATTTCACTATGGCGATACACCGTACTTGTATTCAGACTTGGTGATAAATCTAATTCAAATTGACAGCTACCAAATATTGTTGTTACTCAAACTTGAAAAGATCTGCTCTAATTGGTACTGGATGAGGGTGGAGTGGTTCTTTCTGCTGTTGCATACTCCACATGATTTTATCATTCTTTCAATATCATTGTTGATACCAGGCTCTGCATTTACTTGCTTCTATTCCCAAATATGGTTGGTGCACTGCCGTCATCACGTATGTGCAAAGTAATCTAGGAATCACAACTTTGTCATTCTTATATACAACTCTATCATAAATGGATAACTCTTCTTTGAAGGCACAGAATCACTTGTTTTTTACTCATTGGCCAACCATCCTGAATCATCATCACTTGAAGTGTAGCATCTTGCTGTTGACATGGGCAAAATACATGAACGTCAAATTCTGCTTCTGAAGGTAAAGATCTTTTCCTTTCTTATAGCAGATGTTCAGCTTATACTGCTGTAATCTCAAGATCATGTGCTGAAGATGTGCTGGACACTCATGAAGTGATTTCTTAAAAAATGTAAGGGCTTGTGATCCATCTCCACTGTTAAGGCGGATTTCCACTTACCACAATTTGGCGAAAAGTGAAACTTTTTCATGCAAAACAACATACAGCGCATGCACAATCAATACTGATTGCATCTTGGGTGAAAACATTGTTTTCTCTTTGCTGAAATCTTCAGTTGAATATTTTTCAACTTTCAAATTTATCTTCATGCAAAAAAACCGTGTTAAAGCCATATTGACCAATCAAATGGCTTGAAGCCTCTTCGGGTTGAAAGTGGTTTCAAGGGAACACTAAAATATGGCATCCACCTCAAACAACCGCAATTCACCTAGTCCTTTTGGTATATTTTAAGCTGTGGAAGTAGCACAGGCTGAAACACAGCACCCGGGAGAGCATCAGAAATTGCAGCTATGTATTCAAAGCAACAATGATGTTGAAGCCAGGGGAAGATCTATCATCCAAAGCACTTGTGGTTGGCAAAACGATGATCATCGTGCCGAAGAGATGCCCTTACAATTTTATCATGACTTTGAAAGTCAACAACTTGAAGAGACTCAAATAATGACATGGTCATTGAGAAGCCAACACATTGAAGGTCCTAGGGACATAATTCAGCTTCTAATAGCAGAAGTACAATCCTATCCAGGCATTTGGAATAAGAAGTCACCTGCATATAAACTAGCACACAAGAAAAAAATCATCTGGGAAAAAAAATGTGTCTAAATTAGGAATTGGTGGTAAGTTGTTCTTCATTTTGACATTTATAATGAATATTCACCTTTCATTTTGAATTGGTATTTACTCTTGGATTGGAAATCAATAAAAGAGCAGCCCTTAAAGACCCATTTAATTGGTGCTTGTGTACTGCATTCTGGGGCAGTCACATACCCTCACCTGTAATTTTTTACCACTGCATGCTAGGCTTTCTTAACCAGGATTAATTGCCTGTATTTGTCTCATTTGAGAGTTAACATTTAAAAGGTTACCCAATGAAGAAATGCCTAGCTATGAAATACAGGTACATGTAAGCTGAATGCCCAATAGCAAAACATGTTACAGTCACAGGTGACCAATCTTTTGTTGGCCATAACCATGATTTTGTCACTATCTCAGGTCCTGTAATTAATAATCATTGTATCAAATACTTGTTGAGCGATACTGCTCAACAAGTATTTTGGAACTTCCTTAATAAACTGAAAATGCCAAAGTTAGCAATATTCTTGTGAGTAACAAGGCTTGCATTGTAGGTTTTTTAATTGGAACAAGGAAGTAGTTTTATATTAGCAAATTTTATACCAACATACTTCTCTATTTCAGTGGAAGATGCCAAAAGAAAATGGAAGAACTTGACTGATACCTTTAAGAAGTGTTTGGATCGGGAGAGGGACCAATGGAAGTCTGGTGCAGCATATTCCAAGACTCCAGCATGTCGATTTTATAAAGAATTATACTTTTTAAGAGATGTAATATCCAATTGTAACACAACCAGCAATATTAATTTGCCCTGTACAGTTTATGTCCAGAGGAAGTGTCTGAATGACCTTATACAATAACGTCTGCATCATCATCAAGTAGTCCAGTCCCAACAACTCCTGTTAATGATCCATCACCAACAGAATATATGCATGAAAGCACTGAAACTTCAATAGCTCAACCTACCTGCCAAGAAGTGCAAACATGTCCCGGTAAACGGCAAAGAAAGGACAATATTGACCCTGTTGACAAATTGCTAATTAATGCACTCAGCAAAGAAAGCACACTGCCTATTAATAATAGGGATGATGCAGACATTCACTTTTGTTTAAGCTTGGTGGAGATTATGAAAAGCTTACCACCAAAGAAGAACTTAATTGTTAAGAGCAAAATAATGATGCTAGTATCTGAAACTCTTGAAGATTATTTTTTTTTAAACAGAAATGTTATTTGTCAAGTGATAGTTAAAGCTTCTAGTTGGGAAGATTTGCCTTCTGGTGTTGAGAATTACATTGAACAAACAATAAAAATTAAGTTGAGATTGCTAATGTTTGACATGGTATTTTTTGAGAGGCATTTTAATTATAATACTATGGATTAATTTCAAAAATCATTTAGGTATGGTCAAGGGCTTTGACAGCTACAGTTGCAATCAAAATTATTCAACCCCCCGCTGGAATTTAGGTTTTATGGGATAAATATATTTTTCAGGTGTTTGTATTGAACAAATCACGTAAACATAGTTTAAAATACTTTAAACAAATCATTTATTACTTTGGTTTCTTCATACTTCACACAAAATTCCACTTCGAATAACTACAACAGTGTCAAAATTATTCAACCCCTTTTTCACAAGCATCTTTAGTACTTAGTAAAGCATCCCTTTTCCTTTATGACCTGCTTCAAACGAGATTCATAGCTAGCTATTAGCTTTTGGCAGCGTTGCGGAGGAATCCTAGCCCATTCCTTGTAGGCAAAGGTCTCTAGTTCCCTAATGTTTTTAGGTCTGTGTGCTGCAACCGCCTTCTTCAAATCCCACCAGAGATTTTCAATGGGATTCAGGTCTGGTGACTGTGATGGCCATTCTAATATCTTCCAGGACTTTTTCTGAAACCAAGCCTTAGTGGAATTTGAGGTATGGTTGGGATCATTATCCTGTTGGAAGGTCCAATGACGCCCAAGCTTCAATTTTCTAACAGATGGCAAGACATTTTCTTGGAGGATTTCCTGATATTTAGTCGAATCCATACGTCCTTCCACACGCTGAAGGTTTCCTGGGCCAGAGGAAGCAAAACAGCCCCAAAGCATCACTGAGCCACCACCATGCTTTACTGTGGGCAGGGTATTCTTTTCAGCATGTGCCTCATTCTTCCTTCTCCAGACATAGCGTTGATCCATTGCCCCAAAAAGTTCTAATTTCGTTTCATCGCTCTACAGAACAGAATCCCAAAATGTCTTGGGCCTATTGATGTAGTTTTTTGCAAATTGGAGGCGTTTTTTCTTGTGCTTTTGAGTTAGAAGTGGTGTTCGTCTTGGAGTTCGGGCATGAAGTCCTTCAGCATTTAGTGTACGCCTTATTGTGGAGAGTGACGCCTGAGTGCCTGTTGCCACCAAGTCTTGCTGCAGGTCTTTTGCCGTCAGACGAGGGTTTTTATCCACCTGTCTCCTCAGAGCTCTTGTGGCAACCAGTGAGAGCTTCTTTCGGCCACGACCAGGTAATGTATCCACAGTTCCGCTTACTGTAAACTTGCGAATGATACTTCTGACTGTGCCTCTTGGAACATTCAGTGCCCTTGCTATCTTTTTGTATCCTTTACCTTGCTTGTGCAATGCAATTATCTCTTCTCTGAACTTTTTAGACAATTCCTTTAATTTGGCCATATTCTTCACATTCCATACAACATCAGCATCACAAAACCAGGTGATTAAAAGTTTCTGACATCTGCATACACAATGCAAGTAATAACGACTTTCATCAGTTGTTTCAGTTGTGGTTGGGACTGCCCCTGATTTGCACATGCGTGTTCTACTGAAGACTATTTTCAAGGGGTTGAATAAATATGAAACTGTAGTATGCACTGAATGTACGACTTGGTGTTGAATTTGGACAAAACCTCTCAAATGTTAACTTCATTTAACTATTTGAACTGCTCTTGCATTCATTGTTGAGCACAAACACCTAAAAAAATATCATGCCAAAAAACCTAATTTCCAGTGGGGGGTTGAATAATTTTGATTGCAACTGTAAATAAAGGATTGTATTCATAATACCTCTGGACATTAGTTACAGGAAACTAAGTACAACATCAAAAAACTATCTTGCATTTCCTCATGAAATGTTTGTTTTCACATTCCTGTACATCAAGAAAATAGAAAAGTACAACTAACTTAAACAATTCTCCCCATGTTTGTGAACAAGTGTATCTTGTAATCAATTTCAATATCATCTTGTGGGTGCATTTATATTAGTCACAAGAGCATAATTAAAAGAACAGAATATCTCAATGATACAGTCAGGTAAACTGCTTAAGTACTTCAACTGATTTTCTAAAATTGAAGAAATTATAAATGAGCAACTGATAGAACATCCTTGTTCCTATGAAATCAAAACAAATATTCTTAATTTCTGTTGGGTGTGATGGAAATCATTTCCATTTGCCATGGAACTTTTCCAGCTGGTGAATTTAAGTAATCCTGGACTGTCTTTGCATCTCTGCTGTAGTTTTTGGATCCTACTTGACCAATATTTTGTAACCCAGTATCATTTTCCACCACTCCTTTCCATTGAACACTTCTGCTTCTGTTATGAATATCTTGATTAACAAAGCTGGGAGGACAGTAGAGACTGGTTCCATCACGGAAACAGTCTTTCATAAGATAGTTGTGCAGTGCTACACAAGCTTCCTTGATAGACTCAAATTTTCCCACCTTTGCCAAGATGGGACAACCGAATATACAAAATCTTGCAACCAAGATCCTGAACGAATTTTCAATTACTCTCCTAGCTCTGCATATCCTGTAATTTGCAATCATTTCACTGAGATTGAGATTAGTATGAGAATACAGTTTGATCAGGTTATGACATATTGGAAAAGCATTGCCACCAACAAAAAGGTATGGGAATGCAATGTTTGTTCCTTCAAATGTCTCTGGTTGAGGTATACCAACCAATTTATTTGTGATCGAATATCCAATGTTGCTGTTGGCAAATACCCCCCATCACTTTGTCTACCTGCTTCCCCAATTTCAACCATCGTGAACTTGTAATCACTGTTATGAACAGCCAGCAAGACAATGCTAAAGAATTTTTTATAGTCGAAGAACAGGGATCCACTTTTTGCTGGAGCTTTCTGTCAATTGCCCCAATACAATGGGGGTAATTTTACTTTTCCTGAAATCCACGTGGTATTTTTTTCCATTGATTTTCCATCTCTGGGACCATAAGAAAGCCTTTCTCCATCAAAGTATCCCAAAGAACACCAGTGGTTTCCTTGATAATACAGCCAATACTGGCTTGACTGATGCGGTAGCTTGCAGAAATGGTGATTTGCACATCTCCAGTAACTAAATACTGCAATGTAATGCACAGTCTCTCCTCTGGACCAATTGGATCACGTTTGACACCAGACTTAGTGATTTTTGGTGCTACCCAACCAAGAAGTTCTTCTAGTTTACATGGTAGCATTTGGAAGTGTTTAAAGAATAATCCATGGTCAAAATGTTTAATTTCTTGCACCAAGCAGTGAAATTCACCTTTAACTTTTCTTTCAGCAGATATCTGAAGTATCCAGTATTTCTTCTTATATTTTGTTATTCTTTTCCTTCTCTTTACCCTCCTTTGTAAAAGCAGAAGTACAAGTTGCCTTCGGTCCAGAGCGACCATGTTTTCTTGTAAAATTCAGGTGTGTTAAATTCACTGATAACCAATGGTTAAATTTTTGAAAGTGGAAATCTATATGCGGAAGATTTTCATTCGAAATTGTTTCTCACAAACTTTTTCATTTGAAAGTAACATTAGTCGAAATCCGCCTTTACCTTCTTTCTATAAAAGTAATTATGAAACTTCTCACATGCAAATATGATTGCCAGCATTTCCTTTTCGATCTGAGTGCAGGCTTGTTGGGTAATTGTCAAAGCTCTGGATGCATATGCAACAGGTTGTCCTTCCTGCATGGAAACTGCTCCCGGCTGAAATCGTTACCAGCGTATTCACATTGTAATACTTCAGAACAGGTGGTTCACAGCAGGCTTCCTGTAGATCGCTAAATGCCACTGCCAGAGCATATCTTTCTTCATGAGATTTCATAGAGAATAAGCTTTCTCAGGTAAATTTGGAATAAATTTGGCCAGATACTGAATCATTCCCATAAAATGCTGTAAATCTTTCTTGCATGTAGGCTCGGACATTCTGGAGATAGCAGCAACTTTCTGGGCATCAGGCTGTAGACCTTCTGCTGTAAGTTGATGACCAATGTACATGCGCTTTTTTGTCTTAATCTCGCATTTGTCTTGACAAAGTTTCAGATTAACTTTCCGGGCTCTTTCCAGAACTTGTACTAATCATCGATCATGCTTGTCATCGTCTTTTCTGCAGACTAGAATATCATCAACTATAACTTCACAGCATTCAAGATCTCTAAACAATGCTTCCATAGTCTATTGGAAAACTTCTGGAGTTGATTAAGCTTGTAACAACCAAACAGTGTATCAAAGCATGTTAAATTGGCGGACTCTTCATTGAGTTGAATTTGCCAAAATCCAGAAGCAGCATCCAAGGTGGAAAATACTTTTGCACTGGGCAATCATGAGACCCCCTCTTCAATGGTTTTCATTGGATAATACTCTCGTTTGATAGCTTGATTCATATTCTTGACTTATCTGGTTTAACGACTGGTGCCGTGGAGGACACTCAAGCCAATGCTTTTCCATTCGATGAAGTTCTGCTTTAATTGTTGGATGCAATGTTGCTGATACTTGTCTCAGGGTGTCAATCACCCATTTAACTTTCTTGTTGATTTCTATGTGGTGCAGGCCAGGTAGACAACCAATCTCAGATGTTGTAAAAACATCACTGTATTTCTTTAGAAAATCTTCTGTGTTACAGTTCTTATTCAAGTCCTGTACTTGGTGAACTAAGTTAAATCATTCACAGTATTTGAAGCAAAGAATTGCTTGTGTGCGACGGTCAACAACATAAAATCTCAAGCAATAACTTTCCAACTTGTAAGCAACATTAATGAAGACTTCTCCTAACAATTCTATGGTTTCTCCACTATAGGCAACAAGTTTGGTATTCGTAGGTATTAACTTGTTTAATTTTAATGAGTTGTAAATAGTCTTAGGTAACACATTGCACTTTGCTCCCGTGTACAACTTTAATGTCGCTGCTTTACCTTCTATAGTCAGGATACTATGCCACTCATCATTACTCGCCATAATATCATTCACATCTGCCAATGTCCCGATAATTCTCCACAGTCTGTATTGCAGACTGCTTTACTTTTGTTCATACACATCTTTGCAAAATGATTGTTCTTTCCATATTCATTACAAGTCTTCCCAAATGCTGGACATTTATTTTTCTTGTATGTGTTTGATGCCACAATAGTTGCATTGCACTTTAGACATTCACAGTCTTGCTTTGTTGATTTGTTTGGTTATCCATGGAGCTTTTCATCGATGCCATTCTCAAATCAGTAACTTCACCAGCCTGACAAATATCTATGGCCTTTTGTAATGTTAAATCAGCTTCTCTTAAATGTCTGCTTCTAATAGAGTTGCTTCAAATTCCGACAACCAATCCATCTCATTTTAGCTCTTCTCTTAAAGCTCCAAATTTGCAGTTGTTTGCTTGCAAGTAAGGCTCAGTAAAAAAGGTGTCAAACATCTCCATTGTACTTTGACTTCAAGTATTAAAAACATGACATTCATATATAACATTTCTCTTTAATATTAATATCCTTTTCACATTCCTCTTCATCATATGTAAAAGTGTTATAGATTTCTATTGCTTGTTCACCAGCCAGATTCAACAAGATGCATATTTTCTCTTTCATTGTCTTCCTATCTAGCCCTGATGTGATGATGTATATTTCAAATTTCTGTCTGAAACATTGCCTTCAAAAATAAGCAGGCTTGGCTTGGCAAATCCTTCTACCATTTGCTCGTATGATTTGATTAACTTTACACTTATCCCATTGCTGCCACAATGTAAAGTATAAGTCTTTATTACCTGACTAGATTCTCCTAAATACAACTAAATGTTGTTTATATAGCATGCTTTCAACATAGTTAATTAGCCCACCTATACATATATATTGCAGTCTCCTGTTGCTGGAATTCTTAAACTAAAATGAGCGAAATGTCTAGCATTAAAAGCTCCCCAGAATGCCCTTATTCAGTTTTACGAGAGTTCGCTTTCAACAACAATTACAGTCTGGGACAAAAGTTTAAGACCACCATGGATATTTTATTAAAAACAACGAAATTGTACATTAATTAGATCAATAAACTTTATTGGTGATATTATTTTTTAACAAGTGTTCAAGTGAAACATACTTACACCATTCATACATGAAAATGCTGAACTAATTAGTATTTACTATTTTAGAGTTAGTATTTAGTATGACCACCCTTGTTTTTAATCACCAACCCCAGGTGTCTTGGCATACTTTCGATCAGTTTACGGCAATACTTGGAGGATAGTTCATGTACCCAAACATTTTTAATGGCCTCCTCAAGATCCTTGATACTGGTGGGGTGCTTGTCAGCAACTTTGTTCTTCAGAATGTTACACAAGTTCTTCATGGGTTGAGGTCTGGACTGTTGCCTGGCCAGTCCAGGACTTGAATCTTCTTGTTCTTCAAAAATTCCTTGACAATCTTTGATCTTTGGCAAGGTGCACCATTGCACATAAAAATCGTGCAGTTGTTCTTGTTCATGTGTAGCTCCAGCTTTTCTTTCATCAAAGCAACATATTTTTGTCCATTCATAGTTGTCCCTTTTGGTAAGAAAAACAGCCCAGCTGTTCCTTTGACGGACATAGCACCCTATATCATGATGTTAGGTGGGTGTTCGACAGTCTGCTGTGCATACCAGTCTCAAAACTTTGTACTAGCATGCAGTGAACTGTTGGATACTGGACTCATCAGAAATTAGCACTTGGCTCCACTGTTCAGTGACCCAATTCACATGTTGTTTTTTTTGCAAATGCTAGTCGTATGACGTTCATTGCAGGGGTAAGCCATGGTTTCTTGGCAGGTTTACATGATTTTAACCCAAAGTCACTAGCCAAACATTGACTAACAGTTTTCGGACTGACATCCATACTGGTTGAAAGGAGTGATGAACAAATTTTTTCTGAAGAAATTGTTGGTGACCAGACAGCTGTTTGCCTCATGAGCTGGTCATCCCAGAACATGGTTTTGTGAGGTCGTCCAAACCGGTTTTTGTCTTCGTATGAACCAGATTTCTTACATTTTACAATAGCATTGTGAACTGAAGTCTTGCTATGAGTAATTTTTTTACAATTTTGCTGTTCTGAATAGCCTTCCTTTTAAGTAATAACAATTTGTGCCCTCTGAAGTGCTGTGAGAGATGATTTTTTACCCATTATTAGGGAATTTCAAACAGGAGCCAATTACAAAAACACTAATCTATTCAAGTAACTGTAATGATCACTGAATGATTAGTTAGAAAGTGAACAAGATAGTGTAATACATTAGCTGATGCAATAACTGGGTACCAGTAGGGGAAAACAAAGGGACTCTAAGGGGTGGTCTTAAACTTTTTTCCCAGGCTGTATTACAAAGATGAACATTATGTTCTTTTGGTTAAAAACCACCAAAAAGCTTTTTTTCCTTGCATAATTACCAAGACATTGGAAAAGATTTTAAGCAAATCACTTTGTACCTTTGCACTGCCAGGGAATGTGAATTATCCAAAGGGATCTGTGTGAAAAGTTGAAACAGCAGGTGAACCTTAATATGTCAATGAAGAGGTATACCATCACAAGTAGAGAAGATGAACACAACATAAATCATACTGGCTGCCTTTTAATAATGCCCAATTCCTCCAAGTCATGTTGTGTGCCATGTTGTCTCATGTTGCTTCTGCTCTGGTTGTATTTTTAACTTTTTGCCTTATCGTTGACACAAACAATTATTACAAAGTGAATAGTTATTCTTCTGTTGTGTTGGCTTTAAAATCTGATGTCAAGCAATGTCTCAGTCATGGCAAAATCGCTGGTTTGAGCTGCAAATATTCTACGACATCAAAAGTATTGCCATCTTGGAAACTACGTGCGGGCCTTCAACTTGTAAACATCACAATGATGGCTTCGTTGCTTGTATTATTGGCAGGAGATGTAAGTTCTAACCCTGGACCAACCTATACCAATGCTGGTAAGCTTTTGGGAAACCATGGTTTTAGATTTGCACATTTAAATGCTCGCAGTATTGTCAACAAGATGGACGAAATTCGATTACGGCTACGCGATAACCCCTTTCAAGTTTTTGCGGTTTCTGAGGCCTGGCTGAATTCATCAATTCTCGATTCTGAAGTTTCTGTTCCTGGTTATACACTAGTAAGGAATAATCGTAAAGTTAAGCAGGGTGGTGGTACGGTGATCTATGTGAAGGATGGAGTTTCATATAAGCAGCATATGGATTGAAATTACGTGTCCTAAGTGTAAAAAGCAATTTGTTTGCTGTCTTTATAGATCTCGAGATTGCCCTATTGATTATTTGTTAGAAAATCTTAATAGTACCATGGAAAGAATTCCAGATGAGGCTGAATTGACAATTTTGGGCAACTTCAATATTGACATCAGGGCTAAGAAAGGATCGAAGAATTTTTATATGAATTGAAAGTTATTTAACTTTGCTAATTTGCATAGTCTGGAACAACTCATTAAAAGTCCCACTAGAATCACTGAGGCTTCTGGAACAACAATTGATCTAATATTTGTAAAGATAACCATTGGGTTGTAGACAGTGGTGTTGTTCATTGCTAAATTAGTGATCATTCATTAATATACTGCATTATGAAAGCAGGAGTTCCTAGGGTCGTACCAAAGATAATAGAACATTGCTCTTATAGAAATTAGGACAAAAACGCTTTCATTTGTGACTTGAAAGAACTAAATTGGCATTTAATAAATGAGGAATCAAATGTGGATTCGGTAGTCGAGCTTTGAAATGAATTGTTTTCTTCTGTAGCAAATCAACATGCTCCTATCAAATGAACTAGTGTGAAAGGTTTTCAAGTTCCTTGGATTACTCCAGGTTTAAAACAAGCAATGCGTGATCAGGATTTTCATCATTTAAAGGCAATTAAAACTAAGTCCCTTCACCATTGGAAAATGTACAAGAAGTTGAGACTCTACGTCAATAAGCAAGTATGTAAATGTAAATCTGATTATTATCAAGATCTTATTCTAAAGAATAAAGGTAATCTGAGTAATCTTTGGAAAACTCTGAATAATGTTACAGGGTGAAAGAACACTCCTGGTGTTACTTGTATTGTTACCGATAATGTCACATATACTAATCCTAAGTCAATAGCAGAAATTTTTAACTCATCTTTTACCTCGATAGGCTCGACTTTGGCTGCCAAATTGGTTCCTAATGTTAGTCAATCCTCTCAAATAGTTGTTCAAGAACCTGAACTTCGGATTGTGTTCCAACTTATCCCTGAAACCTTTGTTTTGAAACTACTTGAGAGTCTGAAAATGAACAAGGCTATTGGGTTAGATAACATCAGTGCAAGACTAATTAAAGATGCATCAGTTGTAATTTGTGATCAGCTGACCTACTTATATAATTGTTCACTTCAATCAGTTGTATTTCCAAATATTTGGAAAATTGGTAAAGTGACTGCTCTTTTTAAGAGTGTAAGTTGTCTGGATGCTAACAACTATCATCCCATCACTGTGCTGCCTACACTCGGTAAGATACTTGAGAAGGCAGTACACACTCGAGTTTATGGTTTTCGTGAAAAGCTATCAACTGCTGTTGCTCTGGCAAAGTTTATGGATACTATTCTAGATAATATGGATCATGGGCAATTAACAGGTGTGGCTTTTTTGGATTTATCGATGGCTTTTGACACGGTGAACCACAGTCGTTTAATATTGAAACTGAAATTAATTGGGTTTTCCAGCCATGTGTGAGAATGGTTTAAATCTTATCTTACATACAGGTATCAAGTCACTGTAGTTGATAACAAAACGTCCTCTGTTATGCCTGTTAACATTGGAGTCCCCCAAGGAAGTATCCTCGGACTGCTTTTGTTCATTATTTATGTGAACGATTTACCTAATTGTTTAAACTCGTTTGAGATTCCTATGTATGCAGACAATACTGTCTTGTACTATTCATCAGAATCTGTCACGAGTATTGAAGCTAAACTTAATGATGACCTATTAAATGTTCACAAGTGGTTCACAGATAATCTCCTAATTCTGAATGAGAAGAAATCCAAATTTATGCTAATTGGTGGTCAACAATGACTTAAATCATGCTCTGGTGTTTCCATCAACATCAATGAGTCGATACTTGAATGAACAGATACATTTAATTTCAGAATCATCCTCAGGGTATTATGAAGTTATCATTTCAGATACATTTAAGTACCTTGGAATTACAATCAATCAATACATGACATGGAGTGATCATATTGAATCTCTAGTGGCAAAGGCAAACCAGCAAATCGGCCTTTTGAAGCATGTCAAACATCTTTTATCATGTCCTGCCAGGATTACATTGTATAATGCCCTTATATTGCCCATTTTAGATTATGCTGATATTGTCTGGGGCAATAAAGATAACGTAATGTTCATGAAAATGCTGCAAATAGTTCAGAATAAAGCAGCTAAAACTATTCTTGATTTGCCAATGTATGCTTTGTCTGTCAAAGCTTTAAGAACATTGAAATTCAAGACCCTCGAAGAAAGAAGATTCTACCATCATTGCCTGTTAGTACACAAGATAAAGAATGGACAAATTGATTATGAATTTAATTTTGTAATTAACAGTGATGTTTATCAGTAGAACACTAAAAGGAATAACGATTTTCACCTTAAGAAAGTTAAAACCAATTAGGGCAAACAAACTTTTAACTATTTAGCACTAAATTATTTTAATTGTTTGCCATTTGCTGTAAAGAATACTAACTCTTTAAGTGCTTTTATATTATATTTTAAGCAATCAAGTTGACCTTGCTTTGCCATGATGAGCAATTAATCAGTTATATTTTTAATGGTAAATTTCTTACTACTTAACTGTATATAGTATTTTATTTGATTGATTGTTGTTTTGTTATTGTATATTTTTAACAGGGCCCCATTGAAAAACTCTGTGGAGAACAGGCACCCTGATTAAATATAAATAAGCATTAGTGCAAAACTAGATATTGTTAGTTCCAGTCCTTCTGCCAAAACGACCAGGAGATGAAACTGGAAGTGATGAGATCTGGCTACCATGATACTCGTACCAGAGTAGAAGTTGGTTGTCCTGCAGCTGTAGCACAGTTATTCAAGAAAATGGTACCTGATGATAAACAATTCTTTCTTGCAGTGAGAAAAGGCATGAGGCTAAGAACAGATGTCATTCTATATTAAGAGTAAAGTTTCTTGGAGAGGATGGTATTGATTCTGGGGCCTTGGCAAGAGAATGGCTGACTGAAGTCATGTCAAATATCAGGAAATCATTGTTTCCTGGAGACAGTCTAGTAGATTGTACTTACCACGTCCAGAATGGTAATTTCAAAACATGTGGTGAGATGGTGGTTAAATACTTATCTCAGTGACGATCCCCACCTATCAAACTTTGGTCAACCCAAGTTTTAATATTTCAAATATTGATCTGGATAAAGATCATCATAAAATAAATCAAAGCAAACAGCACAGAGCAACTTGACACTATTTTAGAGCATGACTACACAGGTCCAATAGATGGTGAACACATTGATGCTATTGTCTGTTCCGTGGCTATTAGTCTTGTGAATAAGTGTATTCTCTACCTTGATGAATTTAAACAAGGTCTTAGCCAGTATGGACTAGTAGACATCCTGACAACCAACCCTGATGCAAGTGAACCTTTATTTGTTGAAGGAAGAGAGGAGAGGGTGGATGCAACCTATTTGTATGGTCTAATGCAGTTTCAGTTTTCCTCTGAATCCTCATCAAAGCGAATATTAGAAGAGCTGATGAACAACTTCCAAGACTTCTTGGTTACAGTTGAAAATGGCAGTATTTCAGACTCAGGCTATGTATCGCCAATTGCCTGGAGTTATAGGGAAGAAGTGTATGGTGGCAAAATAGATTAATCTACTTTGGAGCAGTTTGAATAACCTGACCTGTCCCCAGCTGGTTTCCTTGGATGGCTAACTGGCCAGAAACATGTCCAGCTAAATGGAGAAAAAGTTGATATACTTTGTCAGGTTTGACCATGAGTACATGGTCCATAACCCTGATCACTCCATTTGTTTTCCATTGGTAGGGGCATGTGGCAAGGAAATAACCTTCCCCATATGCCACATGAATGACTATGACAATTTCAAGAATGTCTTACTGCTAGCCTTTTGTAAGGGCTAAGCATTTGGTAAGCCATGTTTTCATTCAGATATATGTCAATTAACCTGATTGTCTTCAGGTAAACTAGCAAAAATACTGTAGTGCCTGACACAGCAAGTATCAGAGTAGTGATGTAATGAAGCAAGAACAAGCATGACTATGTGTGTGTACGTGATAAAAGCACATTGTAGCAGTGCTAGAACATGCTTGAACACTCAGGCTACCGATTTTGGTAAATTGCGGTTACTAGGGCTGCATTTTTGGCAGATAAAGGTAGAATCCCTTCCTTTTACACTCCAAAATATAGTTATGTCATTTAACCACTATTAATGTATATAAACCATACTAAATCGTAAATAAATAGCTTGAATACTCTTAGTGTGGATTGTGTCTTTGATGATCTAAGCTAAGAGGAATACCAGACCCAAGAACCTTGGTGTGGTGGTTCAGTGCATCCAATACCAGCCCAATGCTACAATACTCTAATGATACATTTTGGGTTTCATGTTATGTCACTGTACATGTAAGTTAATTATTTTTTTTTTAATTTAAACTTTTACAAATTCGGATTGTTATCTTGGTAAGTTACTTACATTCTGGCTGTTGCTGTGCCTTGCAAAAAAAGGAAAAATGGGGATACAAACTTGCAACTCTTATGCATTTTCAGCTTAAGCACTCAGTGGCTCCTCAACAAAGGAACCACCTTTAAGCTTTCTTGGGAGGTTTTAAAATCCTGATGAAAACATTCCTGGTTGAATATGGTAAGGGTCATCATCCACAAGCCACCCAGCAAGTGAGAAAGACTGAAGTGCACAACTATTTTGGTGAGCAAAAACAAGTAGGGTGGCTGTTTGCCATACACTTTTGCTTCAAGCCAGAAATACATCCTGTTGTCTTCAGTGGGACAACATTTCATAAGGACAATGAAATCCTTGTTGGGAAAGCAGAGAGCACAAAAACTTTCATGGCCTGGAAAAGTCTTCTGGACAATGAATGTTTTACCCAATTCTCAAACAATTGACCATGAACCCTGTCCTGTTAAATCCTACACAGATGAATGAGCCAGAATCTGCATTCTACTTTACCCTTAAAAACCAGAAAAATCCAGGTGATAACATTTGGTACAAGAAGTCTCCCTCAGGGAAGAATGAAGTCAAGAAGCCAGTTTTGAAAGCTACTCCATTCAGATGTACCTGAGATTGTGTAGCTCAGGTAAGTGATTACTAGAAAATGAAAAGTCTAGAGATTTATACAAATCAGCAAAGAATGTCATTTAAACTTAGTTGCTTAGCAAATATCCTGACAGCAAGCAAGTTCCCTTGCATCTTTTGTTCATATTTATCAGTAGTGAGGCAGATATGTGCATAATTTTAGGTCAATAGTTCCCACTGAGGTTAAAAGCTCCAAACTTTGACTATGCATCTAGTTTCAATTACTTAATAGATATTTGAAGCGGGGCCATTGCTATTTTGCTGCTAACTCCTGATTTTAATGCTTGTTTACAATGGCGGCTATCTTTACCGGAAGTTAAAATTTACTAAACTGGAAGCGATATTATTTCACCATGGAAACTCAAAAGTAGTGTTTTTCTTTCTCAGTAAAGTGCATTCAGGTAAGTGTATATATATAATTGTTATCCATAGGTTTTATTTGATATGTAAATGAACCAAAATGGAAGTTAAAGAGTGTCTTGAGAATTTAAAGAGGAAAAATTTACCCAGCATTTTGTTTTTTATTTTGCATTCTGCTAATGAGTGTGATAGGTTCAACCAAGTTAAGTGATTTTGCAGAGAAAAACAGCAAGATATTAACAACTATAGATCAATAACGTTTTTTAATCATTAAATTGCATATAGAATTCCCTTTTGTGCCACTGACCAGTGAAAACGACTCTGCATTTACTGTAAGTTTCTCAGCTACGCAAGTATCTTGGCTTTAGCTGTACCTTTCCATTTTGAAGGTGAGTTTTTGAGAAAATATAATGCAAGGATTATGATTTTTCTATAGTTATTTTTGTTAGCTTTACAAATAATTTCATGGCTATAATGTAAAAAGTCTCAGGCGCGGATTTAGCGTAGGTCAAACCGGTCAACTGCTGCACGTATGTTTTCGAAACCTGATAAATTTAGGATATCAATCCAGTTAAATCATATTATGCGGTCAGTTGCGTACTTAAACCTGACTTCCCTACGGTTGTCGATTCCAGTTTTTATTATAACCCATTTTATGCAGTGGCAGCAGTGCAATCATCATGCAGCATTTCATCGGTCTTTATGACCGGTTTGGCGGGCTTTACCCTATAATTCTAATGCATGTGATTGGCTAGATGTGAGGCTACCATGGGATGCAAAGTGTTTTGACCGGTTTGGCAGGCCTTACCCTGCAAATCTAATGCCTGTGATTGGCTCGATGTGAGGTTACCATGGATTCTGACCTGACCGGTTTGTGCCCAAATTTGGGGTATTTTGCCACATCAGGCGGCTTAGCCTACATGATTTTGCCTTTAAGACGCATTTCTCTATTGGTCAAAGTAATAAGACGCCAACCTTACATAGCATTTTATTGGTTTATTTTCTTGCCCCAGCCATGGCTCATCTTTCGCCGACAACATGAACGGTTGACTTTGAGTATATTGTTCTTTCTTTGTGTTCGTATATCGAAATACTTGGAAATTCAAACGTCTTTATTCAAAAGGCAATGGAAAACCTTTTCGAAGCTGTGCAAATTGCTCTTCAGAGCAACGACGTCAGATACCTATCAGATCAGGCGAAAATTTTAAGTGAGAAACTAAGTTCAAGACCAAAGTGTTCTTCGGCTGAGCTTACTTCTCGTTTGATGAAGAATCAGCTTCATCGCCACATCGGGGCTGAATTCTTTATGCTGAGCACGGCGAGCAGTATGAAGACCCCTGGAGTCACTTTAACGGCAATCAGGTACATAAATATTGCATGATATTCACTGTTTTGGTTTGAGTTGGACAGTGATTCGATGGCATCGTGACATCACATCACGCATATTTTAAAAATTCGAGCAATTTGAATATATCGTCTTCTATGCGCTAGTCATTGATTTTATTCATATTTATGTGTAATGTGTCTAATGGCAAATATGAGACAAGCCATGACCTTGAAATAGTAATTTCAAATTTTCAATATTTCTTTCAATGTGATATTTCACATGACACCGGAATTAAGTTGAATAAGCATTTGTTATAGGTCTCAGGCAACAGGAAATTGCCTTTACAGCTCAGTGTCAATACTTTTGGTTGGGGACAACAGTGTTGTGAGTACTTTACGTATTTTGACTTCTATTGAGCTTTTTCTCAATCCTCAGTTTTATGCACACCATCCATTATTTGAAGCAGCTGCAAGCAAGCATCCTGACCTCAATTTTGTTAATCTTTTGCCTTTGTCTGTCTCAGCTGCATGTCTAGACTCTGGTTTTGAGACTGAGGAACTAGTTAAAAAGGAAGCCATCATTAATTGCCAAGATAACACATGGTCCTCCTTTTTGTGCATTTTGGGTTTGTCTTCTGTTATCGGGGATAATATATCCACTCACTATCCAGATTCTGGGGATATTAGACCAAGGCTACTATTTAATCAGGTAGTCCCTCCTCGCATTAATACAAGAAAGGTGCATGATGTCAGTCCTATTATTCATGTGTTGTTCTGTCATGAGGGGTTTGTCCAATCTGGTGAGAAATTTTCACGTCTCCCATATCTAACCAAACTCCCTGCAATTGTAGGGTGTGAAGGCGGGTTTCTGGTGCCTTAAAACCAGATGGCTCACTTTCTCAGCTTCATTCAGAGGCTGTCCATGTCGGAATTGGTATATAACTATCTATTAGTTGTAATTCCTAGGCATGCTGATGAGCCCTGATATTGGGCGAAACAGTCAACTGTTGCACAGCTAACATACCATATTAACGCATTGTAACTGCGCTTTCTTAATTTTCCGGGGGGGGCCGACTGGTCACGGTCTGACCGACGTTCGAAAAATCCTGTATCCGCGCCTGAAAAGTCTGCTGCCAATACAATACTATGGCCAGGCAGGCAGAATAAAAAGAATATGAAAACGAAAATGAACATATATGCTGTGGCAGCTGTGATTGGCTATGATGCCTGCTTGTACAGGCTTTTAATGAAGTTTATCGACAAAAAAAAACATAAAAAATATTGTCAGTTTGATATATTCATGGTTTGTATGGAAAGCAGAACATTTAGTGAAATAATTTGGCAAAAATCGCATCTTCATGTTAGTTGTTTACAATGCCCAACTGTTGCCAGTAACGTAACAAACGTTGATTAAATTATATGCATGCGAAAATCTTGAAGAAGTCACTCTGTTTTTACTTAATTCTGTTTAAAAGAAATAGAAAACGTGTCCCGTGCTCCTACTGAGTTATAGAGGCACACAGGAAGTTTAGAGAACACGAGAGAAGTGTGTAAAACATGAGGCGATAACCGAGTGTTTTGATAGCTTTCACTTTTCTAAATACATGATTTTATCAAAGTTTTGTGGTTGTATCAAGTCTAAAGATTGTGTGATTCAAAAATTCTAAATTTAAGATAATACCTAATTTTCAGCTAATAATGGCAGCTGGGTAGTTCACATGGAGGAATTAAATGGATTAACTGATTGGACACGTTGCACCATCTGTCAGAAAGACAAAAACGAAATGCTGTGGTGCCCTGCAGAATCAATTACTAAAACCAATATTGGGGCAGGGTATAATACACTAGCCTAGAACATTGTTGAACTCTCTAACCTGGGGTGCTTACCAGCTGATTTTGATGGCCTATCAAGATTAGATGAAGGGGGTGAATTAGAAGAAATGTTTTCTCAGTGACATGCCAGATGGCATCTCAGTTGTTATGGAAAATTTAATTCTACTAAAGTTAAAGGAGCAAGAAAGCAACGGGCTTCTACTAATAAGCAAGCAGTTGGTGGAAAGTATACAAGGTCTAGTGCATCTACTTCAGCAACTTGTTCCACTGCTGCTGTGGAAAATACTACACCAACATGCTTTATTTGTGATGAGTAGTGTATATATGCAGGTTCTGGCGCATTTACATTTTTTTCACTTTTTTAGTAACTTTTTACTTAAAATTTATTAAATTTGTGCAAAATTTTATAATAATTTTGAACAATTTTTTATGTTCATTTTAAAATTATTTTAACACTTTTTTTACATAAATTTTTCAATTTTTAGCACAAATTTAAAATTGATTAAAATTTATTAAAATTACATAAAATTGGGTTTTGACACATTTACATTTTTTACATTTTTTGATAACTTTTTACATATTTATTAAATTTGCACGAAATTTGTCAATAATTTTGAACAATTTTTTATGTTCATTTTAAAAATTATTTCACACAAATTTAACACTTTTTACATAAATTTTTTTAATTTTTGCACAAATTTAACATGTTCTAAAATTGATTAAAATTTTATGCAATTGTATAATTTTTTCACATTTTAAAATTGATGATGTCATTATTTATAATATTAAACTTATTTTAACATTTTTAAAATTGTCTTTTAAATTTTCTATAAATTCATAAAAAACAAGTTCATAATTTTTTAATGCCAAATCTTCTATTAATATAATATGTTTCAATTTTATCAGAATCTATTAACATTTTTTATATTTTTATAACAATGATAAAAATTTCCATTTTCTTCTAAACTTGTTAATTTTTCTAAAACATTTGCATAATCAATACTTTTAATTGTTTAACAATATTATCCATTTATTTATATAAAATTTATAAAAAAAAAGAGTCAACAACATTTTAAAGATTATGTAAATGCTGGAAAATTTTTAAAAAAATTATTTAAAATTTTAATCAATTTTATAATGTTCTAAAAAATTTAAATCATTAAAATAAATGTATAAAACTTGTGATAAAAAATGTGATAAAATTATTTACATTAATGGAAAAGTTTTTAATAAAGATAAAAATGATATTTGTAGAAATGTGCATATTTTAGAAAATTATAAAGAATTTTTTAAAAGAATAAGAGAAAATAATAATAATGGTGATTTTTCAGATAAATTTAAAAAGAAAATTTAATAATTATTTTTTTACTATCAAAATAAATAAATGAATTGTCTATGTTTTAAAAAATATAAATGTAAGACTTGTCATTTTAAAACAAGAAATAAAACATATTATAAATATCATCTATTGTTAAAACATAATTTAAAAATTAATAAAATAAAAAAATGGGAAATTCAAAAAAGAAAAAGCAGAGTGATAAAGATAAACAAAGTGGGACTTTAGAAGACAAAAGTAAAAAATTAGATTTAAATCTTCATGGGTATACACCAGTAAATTTTAGAAAAATTCAAAAAAGTGGATTTAGAATCGGAGCTCATGTTGATATTGGGGCAAAAGATTTTGAAGCTGGTATGACGTTTGGGAAAAATACTGTACATGAAATTAAATTTTCAGAAAATAATAATCATTTAAAATTGTTAAAATCTTTAGAAAATGAAGAATCAACAAAAAACACCTCCAAGGAAAAAGATAAAATAATAAATACACTTATGGATAAATTAGCTATAAAAGACACAAAGTGTGAGTACACCTTTGGTGCTGAGACCTTCGGCCAATGAAAACCAAAGTACAGCGATGACAAGCTGTTCAAATTCTCCACAGTGAGTGAAGCAAGCATCATAATTTTGTAATAAAAAATATATCATTACAAAATTAATTTTACTATTCGTCTTTTTCACTTCACTCACTATCATGTTTTGTCTTGTGTTTTACAACATGTTTTCCCACTGTGGCACCACCACATAATATTCCAAGATATCGTAAATATGGGCTTAGTTTTTCAACTACAGATTTTACATCTCTTCTCAATAATTTATCATTTACCAGTTCTTTTTCTAATTCTTCACTACTTTCTATTGCATCTAATCCACCTAATAATTCCGCAAATTTACTAATTAGTAAGTCTGTTAAAAATACATTTGCTTTTTCTGCTTGCTTCACTTCATATTCCGCGTAAATTTTTAATATAGCTTTATCATTTGATTTTTTCAAATTTTGCACCAATTGACTAATTTCACCATCTTCAGATAATCTTATTAATTCTTCGTGTTTTTTCAATACGTCAGCTTTTGTCGACGCTTGTTTTTCTTCAGCTGTGACTGAAGGAATTTATACACATTCCGCTGTGAGGAAAATTAAATTAATTCCAATCTTGAATATTTTTTTGTTATCAAAGTTTCTAAAATTTTATCCAATTCTTCTTTGTAACCCACATCTAAATATTCTTGTATAATTGTAGTCATGTCTTTTTTATTTGGGTTATAAAATGTAACCAATTTTGAAATATTTTCTCTAAATGGTTTTGCAATGGATGTCAGCTGCTGTGTAATAACTACAACAGAAAGATTATAATGTCTAGCACTAAATCCCAATTTAACCAACTTGCTTGTTCTATTTTTAACATTTTTTCCACTTGCACAATCATCCAATATGATTAAACTTTTACTAACTTTCGAAAAGTCAACTATAAATTTTAACCAATCTTCAACATGATCTTGATCACAAGGTATTGCAATGAAATCTTCATCTTTATCATATTTCCAATTTTCATAAGTTTTATTCCATTCAAATGTGGGACAAATTAAAAAAATATAGTCAAAATAGTTTTTATATTCATTTTCTATAAAATCTAAAAGATATTTTGTTTTTCCACATGCTGTCATTTTTTATTTTTTTTTAAATTGAATTGATGACAAATCTTTATTTACAATGTTTAACAATCCATCACTTATCACAAATATATGACACATTACCTTACCAGAAATAGCAGTTTTTTTAATTTCTAACAATCCAGACTGTGTATTTACTCATTTTTTACCGGTTCCATAAACAAAGTTATCATCTAATGTTCTTAAATTAATACATAATGCAAATTAATTTTTATAAAATTTTTTAATACTCATTACTGAATCACCGTGGTCACCTCCAGTCCACCTGCAGTATCCTCCATGAAATATTCTAAATGCATCTTCAAAAAATCTTTTTGGCATACCCTGTGAATATATATTATTTGATACTCCAACAGAAATTTTGACATCTGTTATGTTTGGATAAACAAATTGTTCACTATCTGTAACAGGTTTATTTCTAAATAACAACACAACTGCTTTCATACTCTTATGTGGAACATTTATGGTTAAATTATGTAAAGTTGCATCTTTATTCCATTCCTCAGTTCTCATCAAAGTCATAAAATCATATGATAATGATCTCCCTGTGGTATAAATTGATAAAACATCGATTGCCAAATCTTGATTTTCAATTGTTTCATACTCCAATTCTAAATTTTCCAAAGTATATCCTCCAACACTTTGTCCACTTTGCGCAACCATAATTTCACTAGCTTTTGGAAAAGTTAAAATATATTGAAAATTGTTAATCATTCCATAAAGGGCATATAGTCCATGATCTGAAAGTATTTTTTCTAATTTTAAACACTGTTTTGTTCCATAAATATCATACATTAATTTATCAGCTACTTTTTCAGCATCTCCACTTGTTGCTCCACTATCATCTTATTAGTTTTCTAAGATTTTATCTACCTATGCTGTATTCAACCATATAATTTCTCTCAAACTCAGGTTTCCACAAATCTTTATAAACTTCTGATAAACTTTCTCCTGTATTATCATAAACAATTTCTCCAGCAAATTTAATAACTAATCTTTTCTTTAACAGTTTTGATAAATTATTTAAAAACCACGATTTAGTATTTGCATTTTTAAAATTAAATAACAATTTTAATGAATCAGGAACAAAACATAAATTTGGGTTTAATTTAGGAATATCTATGTAAAGATCTTCTTCAGGATTTGCTGAATTCGGATTCAAAGTTACAACATGCCTTGTTCTGTTTCCTTTGATTTCACTCATTTTTTATCTTTTATATCCTGGATATAATTCGTTTGCTCTATTAATTTTTTATTATATATAAAAAAATTTTTTTATGTTTTCTTTCTTTCTTTGTACACATGTGCATATTCTTCATATAAAAAGTATGCAATTGCAATAGCTAATATCAATAGATTTTTAGGAAGAAAAGCAATACCTTTTGCACCCCATGATAACACCTGTGAAATTAAATTTAAAACTGCTGAAATGACTGCACCAAAATTTTTACCTATATTTGCAATTGCTTTTGCACCTTGTTTTAATGCATTTCTTGTACTCACGGTAATTGCTGTAATTATACCTGCTACAGAAATAGCTAATGCTGATAGTCCTAATAAATTTTCTTTTGCCCATTTTTAAAATTTTTCTAGCCTTCCAAGGTCACTTTCTTCAGCTTGACTATTTAAAATCTGTATTGGTCTTTCATTATTTTCAAGTCTCATTTTATCTGCTTGAAGTTTTGCAATTTCTGAAAAACTTTTATATATACTTTTTTGGGGTTCAGCTGTTTCTAAATCAGACTTATTTTTCCAATGTTGATATTCTTTATCAAATCCATCAATTTTACTGCTTATGACTTATTTTTTTTCATTTTCTGATAAATTGGAGTCAATATTTTCCAAATATACTAGACCTCTGAATTCTCTTAATTCATCTCTTTCAAATAATGTTCATCTTGGATCCTGATCATTATCAATTAATTTTTTTAAGTTATTTTCATCAATTATTATCAATTTTATTTTGAATTTCTAAAATAGAATCATCAGTGATAGTCTCATAAAAAAATTTCCTTATTGGTTTCATTGTCAACACTGCCAATTCTTTCTTGGATTGCTGCTCTTGGAGATTTTTCATATTCTTTTTTTTTCTTTTTTTGTATAATCGTTAAATTCATCAACATATTTCTTATTTTTTCTGAGAAATATCTCAGGTTTAAAGTCCTGGTCAACATTACCAATCTTGTTACCTTTGAACTCAATGTAAACAACTTTGCTGGAGGTATTCCCTGATGGGTCTCTAACAAATACAGTTTTGTCTAGCAATATGCTTGAATTTGGAACAATTTTCTTTTTGAGGGTAACATCAAATATTTTTTTGAAAGATGTTTTTCTATCACCAGTAATTAATCTCCTTATACATCCGACATCTTTTTTCACATCAGGTATATATTTAACCCTATTAAATTTGCTTTTTGGATTTTCTGTATTTATTATATTAATACTTCTATTATGACCCGTAGGGTTGTCTTCAAGGTCATCTCCGCCAAAACTTGTTTCCCCCTCTTCTTCTTCTTCCATATTTCTATTTTTCATTTCAATATCATCAAATCCACTTTTGTCCATTTATTAAAATAAAAACAAAATAAGGTGTATTAATTTTGTTAATTCTTTCTATATATTCTTCATGCAATTCATAAGGATGCCAATTTTGCAAATGTCACATTTATTTAAACCACCTTGGTAAAATAATCATAATAAACCTTTTCACAAAATAAATTTTTTTTACATACTTTATAATCCATATTTATTTTATATATTTTGAATATTTTCTTCTGGTATCCAAGAATTGTGTTTACTATCATATCCTAGCCACTTCACCAACACCATATTTTTACCTTTGACTTTTTTCCTTTTTAATATTTTTTCCACTTTATATATATCATCTTTTTTATCCACAGCAGATAGTTCCTGTTCATAAAATTTTCCAATAATTGGCTCCCCTTCCAGATCTTCTACTTCATACATATTTGGGTCACCTCTGAATACTTTTACAATTTTAAAAATCTCTTCTGTGAAATTTGATTCATAACCTTTTTTAAAAATATTCTTATATTTGGATATTCTTACTGTATCACCAATTCTGAATTTAGGTAAAGGGAAATCACCTAGTGGATAACCAGAGTGTAATGCACTCTTGGTCTTTATTGGATTTATTCACATCAGCAGGTCTCATTAATATGCTACTGTGTTTAGTTTGATTATAGTTATTTGTAAGTTCATCTAATATATCAACCCACTTGTAAGTTCCTTTACTGTAGAAATATTTCCACACGGATGTTTTTAGAGTTCTGTTAAATCTTTCAACTATAGCTGCTTTCCTATCAGAGTTTGTGGAAAAATATTCAACATTATGTTCTTTCAAGAGTTCTTTGACACCTACGTTGTAAAACTCTTTTCCTTCATCAAGAGCGGGTGGACACGCTCTTTTAACCTCCGCTGTCATTGTAATATTTGGTACCTTTTTCTGGAATTCTTTCTCAAACAGGGGTTTCTTTCGTTGCCCTCGACACTGTGCCTCTCCAGAAAATGCTTTTAATTATTTATGAGCATGCTACAGGACATACGAAGATAATATAGTGTTTACTATTGAACCACGTGGCAGCCATGTTAAACTTGGAAAGCTTTGGTGCTCGAGGTATCTTTCTGGACATAAGAGATACAGTGCGACCTCTATTAAGCAGCCACCTATTAAGCGGCCACTTTCTAAAGTCCCAAATTATTTGTCGCTAAAATGCTGTATTTGATACCTCTATTCAACGGCCACGGCCACCTTTTCGTTGTTGCAAGGTCATTATTTATTGCTTTTTTACCTGTTTTCAAGCGAAATAGTGACAGGAAGATGGCAATAAGAATAGGTGATAACTAATAACACAAGAACTGCAATTTAATCTCCATTGTAATGACAAGTCACACGCCACAAAATGTATACATGTGGAAATCTTTCACATCTGGTACTGAAAGCACCCACTGTTCTGTGGCACAAAAAACTACGGTATTGCTAGTCTATAAAAATCCTTGCTGCTCGAGTTTCGTTTTAAGCCATCAAATAGAGAACTCATCTCCTGTGAAACAATACTCACATGGGAGTTCTAAACCGTAGCCAGCCCCTCTGTTTACAGGCTTGCCTTTCACAACAGCTCTTCCCTTGTTTGTCACTCTCTTGAGAAATTTTGTACGCCATAAGGCCATAAGCTTGGGCACATGTCCAAGAACTGTTTCATCATTTATTTCATTCTCGTGGATTTGTGTGTCTGGCTCTTTACAAACTGCATTCCTCCTGGACCTACCATGTTCCCTTTCCCGGACAATTGCGACAGCGTTGGAATCAACCGTGTTAAGTGGCTCTCGCTTTAGTTCATATTCATCGCCAATCTCCGGTGCCCAGATCTCTTGATATTCATGGTACCCTCTTATGAAAGACTTCACCCGTAGTACAGTTTCGCTTGTTGTCAACTCTTTTTCTGCCATAATCTTGTCCTTAGGCCAACAAAATTCACCTTGGACATCTGTTTACCGATAATGGTACTGTAATTTAAGCCAGGATGCATTTCTATCCAAGGTAACTGTCAAGAAAGTGTTAACTTCTCCTGTACCGCTCCAATCATGTACATAAAATAATGGATAATACAAGTGGACAATTGTTTCCTTTTTTGTATTGAATTCTCAAATGATTTGTCCTGCAGCTCGCAATGATGTCATCTGATTGTAGCTCTCCTTCTCAAGAAGTTTGTCAAATATGCTGGCAAGAAACAAGTTATAGATGTTTGCACTGTGCCAAGCCAGTCTGCAACAGATCAAGAAGTTGTTCTGTCACTGCTTCCGAGGAAGAACCTGGATGGAAGTCAGGCCACGCTGTATCGATTTGCACTCTGTGTAGCAATTCAAAGCTTGTACCATGTGCCGATGAACCACCAGCTACACCAAACAGAAGCAATGCTACAAAGGCGAAGGCAAAACAAACTCATTCTGGAGCTGCAACTTACAAAAAGAAATGTAAATGCCTTGATATTTCAGGGAAAGTTAAAGTCCTCGAGTTTGCAAAGCAAAACCCTAATCTTGGATCAAGGAGAATAGCCGACCATTTTGGGACAGGCAAGACTCAAATTCAAACAATACTGAAGAACAAGGACGCAATCGTGAATGCCCATGCTAGCAACGAAACTCTGAATCACATGAAAAGGAAACGTTTATCCAAGTACACAGACATGAATCAGGCTCTGTGGGACTGGTACATGATATGCAGAAACTCTAACATACCGATTTCCGGTGCAATGCTTAAAGAAGAGGCAATGTTGATTGCAGAAAAATTAGAAATCACCAATTTTGTTGCTTCTAAGGGCTGGCTTGAAAAATTCAAGCAGAAGTTCAGCATATGCAACAAAACTGTCACTGGGGAAGCAGGTGATGTAAGTAATGAGACAATGGAAAGCTGGAATGAGCGTGCTAGAGAACTTACAAAAGGGTGGAAGCTGGAAAATATCTGGAATATGGACGAAACAGGTTGCTTTTAGCGTGGTCTTCCTAAAATGACTCTAGATGCTAAAGAAAGAGGGTGCACTGGTGGGAAAAAAGCAGACTTACATGGGCATTCTTTGTAAATGCGGAAGGGGCGAAAGAAGACCCTGTTGTTATTGGCAAGTCCATCAGTCCGAGGTGCTTTAAGAAGTTACAGTCGCCAAACCGGCCATACAACTGCTCCTATTTTGCCAACAGTAAAGCTTGGACGAATACAGAGATCATGACGACAATTCTGTCAAAGTTAAATCGCCAGATGAAGTGCAACGATAGGCACATCCTTTTGTTTATGGATAATGCTCCCTGTCATCTGCAGACTCTGTCAGGACAGTTTTCAAACATCACTGTTCAGTTTTTTCTGAAGAACACCACGTCCAAATCACAGCCACTGGATGCCGGTATAATCGCCAGCTGGAAGGTGCTATACAGAAAGCAAATGCTACAGTTCGTTTGCTCGCAAGTTGATGGTAAGAAAAATGCATCTGAAATCATTAAATCCATCACTGTTCTTATGGCCATTGAATGAGGGAGACAAGCCTGGAATGATGTTCACCAAAGCACTATCATGAATTGTTTTCAGAAGACTGGTTTGTATCCATGTGATAAACCAATCGAGGACGACCCCTTTGAAGGAGAGGAAATCGCCAACCTGAAAACTCTAATGGATCAGACTGATGCTCAAGGCTCTGGAGGAATATGTTTCCTGTGATCATGATACCGTGATCTGTGCTGGCCTGATAGATCCATCTAACCTGAACTGGAAGGAGGAAGTCAGAAGTCAGTTGCTGAATGATGATCAACAAGTTCAGTTCGTTTCAGAAGACACTTCACATGATGACGACTATGACAAGGAATTAGATGAGCCATCAATCAAGACCCTTGCAGAGGCCATGCACATCACCAATCAACTCCGACACTTTGCACAGTTTCATGGTTACGAGGACCTTGCCTTATCTATTGGAAAGGCAAATGACTTGATCTTCTCTTTACAACTTCACACCCCACAATGTCAAACAGTATCGATTGATTATTTTAAGTAAATCGTCCGTCAAAGGCTTTGAACTGCAATAGATTTTCAATGACTGTTGGTGTATAAAAAAAGGTCTAAGTTTTGTTTAATGGATTTTTTTGAACATATCTTCACGTGTTTAACTCTTTTCAAAAAGGATTTTGCTATATAGAGTCGATAAATCATGTTGACCGTCATTTCTATCTGATTTATATTTTACCTCTATTAAGCGGCCACTTTTCAAAGTCCCGAGGGTGGCCACTTAATAGAGGTCGCACTGTATTATCCTAGTGGAATTTGTTCGTTTAACCTCGCTACATATAAGATTCTACACAGTGGGGGCGGCGAAACCAATCCTGGCTATGAGACTGCAAACTCAGACAGGAATTCAAATAGGAACAACAACAGCAAGGTGGTGACAAATCGAACTTCGAAATTATCAGTACTTTATTTGAACGCTTGGAGTATTGTAAACAAAATCGCAAAATTGCAGCTTGAATTAGCCAAGAGTCAAGTCGACATCATAGTCCTCACTGAGACCCACTTAGACACTTCGATAACAGATGCCGAAGTTTTTGGGAGCGACTACAGTGTTTATAGAAGAGACTGTCCTGGAGACGTGGGAAGACATGGTGGAGGTGTACTGATTGCTACAAGGAAAGGAATTGTAACTTCTCTACGAGGGGATTTACATTGTCAATCAGAATAGCTTTTTGTTGACATAACCACTGAGAATAACAAGAAGTTAACGATTGGAGTTTTCTATAGACCACCAAATAGCAACCTTAAACCTCTGCAAGACCTTCAGACCTGCCTTACAAGCATCACAACTAGTGATTTATTAGTAATTGGCGATTTTAATCTAAGTGAGTTTGATTGGTCTACTAACCAACCTACAAAAACCTCTGAACATCACACTCTTCTCTCAGAAATAATTCAAGATAATTTTCTACATCAATTGGTCAATGAACCGACCCACAAGAATATTTTAGATCTTCTATTAACCACAAATGTTGATTTGATCAATGATCTGGAAGTTGGCGAGCCTTTTTCTGACCACAATCTAATATCCTTCAGAGTGGACACACGTCCTTACCAAAAGCGTGTCTCAAAAAAAAAGAAGTCTATGCATTTAGTAAAGCTGACTGGAATCATCTTAGAACTTTGTTTAACAAATTACTGTGGGACTGTGTTCAGGACGATGAAGACATAAACATCAATTGGGAAACCTGGAAAGACCTTTATTTTGCAGCAGTAAACGAAAGTATACCTAAGTTCTGTCAAAAAAAGGAAAATGAATGCACCATGGATTACTAAAGAATTAATAAAATTGAGCAAGAAAAAGAAAAACCTCTATAAAAAAGAAAAAAAATCGATCAATGAGGAACTCTGGACTGCTTATCGTAACCTGAATAACTCCTTGAAAAAGAAATGTAACTCAGCAAAATGGAACTATTTGAAAGATCTAGCAAACAAACTAAAATTTGAGAAGAATGCAAAACCATTCTGGAGTTATACAAATTCAAAGCAAAAAGGTACCAACGAACTAGTGTTATTGAAATAAGGAAATCAAGAAGCAACATGTGATTACGATATAGCACAACAAATGAATGAATATTTTTCATCTGTATTTACACGAGAACGTAACACCCTTCTGGAATTTGATTACGTGGTCTCTGAAAAGCTATGCAATGTTTTATGTTCAGCTAATGAGGTGGAAAGTCATCTAAAAGCATTGAATTTTAACAAGTCCCCTGGGCCCGATCAAGTATCACCGCATATACTTAAAGAATGCACGCAAGAGTTATCAACATCACTGTGTAAGTTGTTCAACAAGTCATTGAATTCCAGTAAATTACCAATGGACTGGAAAATTGCTAATATAACTCCAATACACAAAAAAGGTCCTAAACACAAAAAGGAAAATTACCGTCAAATCTCGCTGACATCAATCATTTGTAAAGTCGCAGAGAAAATAATACGATCGAGAGTTATAGCGTTCTGGACAGAACATCAACTGTTAAATCAAAATCAATTTGGCTATTTAAGAGGCAGATCAACACTAGCCCAACTTTTAAGCAGCTTCAATAAATGGTGTCTATCAAGAAATGCCTCAAAAGCGACAGATGTCATCTTTTTAGACTTTTCAAAGGTGTTTGATACTGTCCCACATGAACACCTTCTCCTTAAGCTTAATAGGTACAGAATCGACGGTCAACTTCTATCATGGTTCAGAAACTTTCTGACTGGCAGAAAACAGAGAGTACTAATACATGGATCCCCCTCTGATTGGTTACCAGTACTATTGGGAGTTCCACAGGGTTCAATTTTGGGGCCGATTTTGTTCCTGTTATATGTAAACAACACACTGAATGTAATTACATCAAGTATTAAATTGTTCACTGATGATACTAAGATCTATAGACAACTAAACAGCGTTGAGGATACAATAGCTCTACAGTTGGACCTAGTTTCTTTAGAACACTGGGCTTCCGATTGGCAAGTCAAGTTTAACCCACAAAAGTGTGAAGTCCTGAGGATATCTCACAAGCGCAAAAAGAAAAGAACGCAGTACCGCATTTGGAACTCTGCATTAAAGAATGTATACAACTACAAAGACCTAGGAGTTATAGTATCGTGTGATCTGAGTTGGTTTAAACATGTAAAAATAATTGCACATAAAGCAAATAAAGTTCTTGGCCTAGTTAAACATACAGTGGCCAGTAGAAACAAAGATATTTTCTTGACACTCTACAAAACATTGGTTCGTCCAATTTTGGAATACACATGCCCTGTATGGGCACCAAATCTAGTCAAAGACATTCACGCAATCGAAAATGTACAGAGAAGAGAGTCATGCATCGCACTAGGTCAAAGAAGACAAGAGATGGCATACGAAGACCAATGTGAAATATTTAAATGGAGCCCTTTGGAACTTAGAAGGGAATACCTCTCTGGTTGAATGCTACAAAATTGTATTCAAGATGAACGGTTTAGACTTCAGTGATTACTTTGAACATTGCAGAAGTACCAAAACGAGAGCCAATCAATTTAAAATACAAACCAAATTAGCTAAGATAAATTCCTACAAGTATTAATTTTTTGTAAGAATAGTTAAACCTTGGAACGATCTACCTAACAACGTAGTAAATTGCCCTGATGGACCGAACATAAGTAAATTCAAACGGAGGTTAAAGAAACACATGAACATTTATATTTATTCTTATAGCAATTAGTTTTTGATTATTCATTTTATTTCATATATATATATATATTCTTTTAATTATAGGGGACTTGTATATATAGGGATAACCTCGAAGTCCACCTTTTCAAATATTACCTAGGTGTATTTGAATAAAGTATTATTAAATTGAGCAACATTTGGATATTTCACAAACCTTTCTTTAAATTGTTCCAACAACTCTCCCACTGCTTTTGTCATGTTTTTAGTATCTTTTCTATAAACAGGAATTGTGAATGCAAATCGACTTAGAATTTCAACAGCTGTTAAAATCCAATAATATCCTTTGTTCTGGTTTTTATATTTTCCCATATCAACCAAGTCCATTTGTATCTGATCAGCTAAATCTTTTACAAAAGTTCTTTGGAATTTATGTCTTCTTACAATTGGTTTGTATCTTGTAAAAGTATCTTGTGTCTCTAACCAGTCTTTTACAATTTTTCTGCTGACATTTAATCCCTTTTCTTTTGCTTTTTGATAAAGTCTTTCTGCAGATTTATAACCTGTTGCTGGGTTGTAGTAAATGTCTCTAAACTCTTGTTCAATAACAACTTCTTTATCACTCACTTTGTTCGCTTTCATTTATTTTTATTAAAATAAACAATGAATTTAAATACGCATGCGAATAAACAAACTGCTATGCAGAAGGTTGAAGAAATGGAAAGAAAACAGCAAGAAGCTGACATGAAGTATTATGGAAAAAATTAAAAAAGATGTTGAATTAGAGAAAAAATATTTTAAAAAGAAATATCCATATGCAGACATGCGAAGGTTTACCTTCGAAGCTGATTTTGATAAAAATGCTGTTTTTCAAGGTTATCATATTTCGTTTAAAAACCAGAATGGTCCACAAAGTGGTAATTAATTTTTGTCAACAGATATCTCATCTGATACATTTAAAAATGATCCAAACATGACAAAATATCTTTATGCAAACTGCAAAAGTGGCCAGCAAAGCGGCAAACCTATTGAACAATTTCCAAAGATATGGGAATCCAATCCTATATATGTGGAAGGAGCTCGTTTAACTGATAAATATCCTAATCATTTGATATTAAATTATCCAATTGAAAATTTTAGAATTTATATTAATAATAAAGATTATTTTTTATCTAAATTACCAAGATTGATATAACCACAAATTATTGGATAGGAAATTGGAATGATAATGAAAGTTATTATAGAGTTTGTTTTTCAGTTTATTGTGCTGCTTATTGTTGTGGAATTTCAATTCAACATTTAACACCATCCAAAGACGTTTTTCCAATTATAACATCAATTATGAGATTTCATTTGTATTTCACAGTCAGAAGACTTTTAAGAAGAATGGATGGTGGAGAAAAAATGTCAGACATTAGTAGAGAATTTTCTGTGAATAAATTTTATAGAAACAATGAACATATTAGAAGAAAAATTATTTATAGACAAAAAGGCAGAGTTGTTTATCAATTATATCCAGATTCATTCAAAAATGACTACAAGAGATATATTCCAATAAAAAGCAATGGTTTCACAAAAATTGGAATTCAACATTTAAATCAATCTATTGAAGCATTTATTTATTCCATATTAGGAAGTCAAGTGAGAACAAAGCAACCTATTTTTAGCAACAGAGCTAGCGCATTAGAAACTCAATAAGAATTTAGAATCATTTTTGAAGATTCAGTAATAAATTATGATACAGCAACCTGGAGTAGTATAAGTTCAGGAGGAGATTATTCTAAACACCTACCAATGAGGAGGCCGGAAATTTTGAATGGACCAATGGGAAGGGCGGAATGGGGATTATCGTCGGGGGGAGTGACCTAAGAATTTCCTATTAATGTTTCCACCAATCAGAGGCCAGAAATTATGAATACTCAATAGGGTTTGTCTGGTTTTGGGGTGGTTTGGGCTTAGTGCGTGCGGACCTACCTAGGGTTGTCTCGAGGGGTTTTTGGTAACCAACGGCCATGCAAAACCCGAAATACCCTCTCCGACAACTCTTGTTTTTGGACAGCAAGAGCTGCTTTGCTTTGGAGAAGAATGGGGAAAAATGACAAGAAAACAGCTTGATGCAGGACTTGAACCTGTGACCATTCGGTTAAAAGCCGAACGCTCTACCAACTGAGCTAATCAAGCCTTCTTGTCGACGAAGCGATAAAAATCGCTAGGGTATACAAGACCCCGAGTCGCCGTTTGGTTTTATTTTGCGTCTTTTGTGGGAAAAAAAATCGTGATTACAATCACAGTTTTGCTGTTTGGTTTTTGACGCGGTAAGAAATGATAACGACCCGTTGAAAATACAAGAAACTATACTGTGTATGAGAGAGTATTCATAAAACCCCAATTGAATTCGTCGATAGGAAATGCAAGTCGCTCTTACCTTTGGGGAATAACTATGTTGTTTGGTTCTTTTCTGTTTCCGTTTAGTTGTGAGTTTGCTGAAAGATAAATAAAATGAGAGATATGTCATTTTGGAAATCGTTCTTAAATATCGAAGAATACCGTGATGAGTGGGGGTTTTTGGTGTTTGAAATGACTGATGAATCATTTGTTTTACAGTGTGAGCTTCATAAAGAACAACTTTTGCTTGGTGATGAGTTGTTTATTCAATTTCATATTACAACTTGGGACCATATTGATAAATTTTTTGTTCCATTTGTTGTTAGAATGAGATACATTGCGTGTTTTGCCGCTGCGGGATAAATGTGATTAATTTTACTTTTTATTGTAATATTAAAGTATGAGTTTTTCTTCTTTTACTAAATTTACGTGTTCTTCGTATTCCTGAGCCTCCTTGAATTTTTTTTCTAATTTTGTTGATACCCCAACTGGCTAACATGGCTAGTGGAATTCCGAACCCCGCACCTTTTTGTGTTTTGAATCCGCGTCCACCTTGATGAAGTCATTTTCCCATGTAGTTCCATCTTTTTTTGCTTAAGTGAGCCATCGTCTGTTTTGCTCTGTATCCTTCTCGTATCACTCCCAACCACGCTTTCGCCATTCCCCATCCCACTCCCATTGTGTGTTGAAGAAGAAATGCGGCGGTTATTTGAGGGAAACTTGTTAAGATGGTTAAAATTGAAATAAAAACGTTAATCGTGTTGAAAAATATGTCAAAACAATCGCTTGAATTAAAAGATGAAATTAAGTGAGATTTGTGGCTTTGTGTTGAATGATTTTGGGAAATATGTTGTGTTTCGTATGTTGCATACTGTTGAAGTCACGGCTTTTAAGCGGAACACCGTTCATCCTTCGCAAGTTGCGGGTATGTTTCTGTTTGTTTGAAATCAAATGATTGGTGAGAATTTTACAAGTGAAGTGTTTTTATGTGTGATAAATTTTGAAGAATTTGGGTTTGTCTCTTACCTTGCTTTCTTGTTGGTGATTCTTCTGTTGCTTTGATTTTTGATGGATGAATAAATTACTATCGGTTATGCCTCTTGATTTTTTGACATATTTGAATAATTAAAAATATAAAAAGTGGGGTTGTTTCAACATTTGATTGAATTGCCGTTGATGATGAAAGTAAGTTGTTTGATATGGCGTGTATTAAATATGTGAACGAAGGTTGTGTTGAAAGTCCGTGTATATGTTGGGTGTTGTTCAAAAAGTTTGCATGTCAATTGGAATCACTCTGTCGTTATGAAACATTGGTTTCCAAAGGTGTTGAAAATTTGACTGTCAAAGAAGATTGTTTTGTTTTGTCTTTTGAACTTGAAGAATTGGTTGCATTGCATCAAAGATTGAAAGGTTTTATTTTTCCATGCAATGTGTGTGGATGTGGGAGAAAATATTATTTCCCATCATTTGAAGCCATTCATCAGTTTGTAAAGAGTTTGAATGGAATTGATTATGTGGAAATAATGACGTAAGTAATCGCTTAATTTGAATTTGAAGTGATAAAGTCGTTTACATTTGTGTGTCTATTTAATATGATGGTGTGTTGGCCAACTCAGAATTCGTTTACAATATTGCTGCTTGAGTTGGTGAGAACAATGTTTTTTCTTTTATTTTGAATTGTGTTTGAATGATGTGAAAAGAATGAAAATTTTTACGTTTCGATCCAAGGTCCTTTATTTTTTAATGATCTTGGTTCAAAACGCTAAATTTTCCTATCATATGTTTTTCTTGGACACTGAATTGATTGGCTGGCTGCTTTGCTGTTTTGATGTTATTGTTTTTTCCTGGCTCATCATCCGCTTCTTTATGTTTTAGAAACGAATGATGGGTTGGAAGAAAACAATGACATTTGTTGATCTTATTTTCTTGTTATATGTTTTTCTTGGATACTGGAGTGATTGGCTGCTTTGCCATTTTGATGTTGAAATATGGATGCTGGTCACTTGTGGTTTTCCAGAAGTAACCCTCATCCATTTTTTGATATTGACATATATCTTTGGATGTGGGTGTTTTCGAGAAATGGTGAGGAAAGCTTCCAGTATTTTTACTGGGAGCGTTGCACACCATTTTGCGATAATAAATGATCAAGGGTTTGGTTTGAAGTGGAGACATTTTATGCTGTTAATATTGATTTCATGTGAACGTTTCATCTTCTTGTTTATAAAGAGATGAGGAGTTCAACATGAATTGATGTGAATATTTTCCAGTTTAAATTAAGGTGAGTTTGAAGTTATGTTTTCTTGTGAAACAAGAGATTTGGGGAAGAAATACTCTAATGTTTATGATTGGAGTTTTTCTTCCCTGGGTTTATTGTTTTCAATGTGAAAATTGTGAAAGAATTTACATTGAGCTATATATGCTGGCTGATGCTCTTTTTTATGATCATCAGGCAGTATGTATTGATTGATGTGAATATTATTTTAGTGAAATGGAAAAGGATGAATATAAAGAAGAAGAAATATTGATTAATATTCATTGGTATGGCTGTGAAGGAACAAAATTGAGTGAAAAAGAAATTGAAGATTTGGAAGATTTTTTTGATGCTGTGCTGAATGATGAAGCTTATTTTGAAGATTCTGATGCTTGGGTGATGGAATTAATGCTATTTGAAGTCTTGTTTGAAACGAACTAAATTTGTCCCATTATCCATTTGATTCTTTTATACATTATTTGAAATTATGTGGAAATATTAAAGATGTATTTTGACTGCAAATTTATTTCATATCAGTTCCTTCAAGTGTTCATAAATTTTTGTACATTGAAGGAGTTGGTGTCAAATATATTTGACTTTTTCTAATATGGAAGGATATATTGATGTTCATGTTCTGTATTTTTGTGTCTTTTCTTTGCAATTACTTTTGAATTGTAAAGCAAATGATACGAAAATATTGAAACCACTGACTAAAGAAGTATGTGGATGTTTTGGGATTTAGACAAGAAAATATCGAATATGGAACAAATAAATGATAATGGTGGAATTGTTCATGAATCGCGTAAAAGAACAAGATTGGAAAGGATTTATTGGACGGGTGTCATTTTGACTGAAGACTGGAACGAGGATAATTGCGTTTTGAATTTGGCAGAAAGAATTCTTACAAGAGAAATATTGATATCAAAGCCTGTGTATCAACCAAAATATGGGAAGGAAGTTCGATATGTTGCCATGTCATTTTTTAAAACTGTGACTTCAGGTTATTTTGGGAAAAAGTTTGTATTTAAGAATGATATTGTCCCTGTTATTAATTCAACTGCTTGGATTAGAGGAAAACAATATGTTTTTTGTAAATTAATTAAAACATTGGGAAAACCTGATTTTGAATATTCTGCTGGTGAATTCAAATCTGCTTACAATTGTAAAAGAAGAAAAAGAACATAAGAAATATATTTCAACAATTGTCAATACTTCGTGTTATATGTCAAAGTAATTTAAATCTAATTTGTATTCATAATAAGGTAATCTAACTGACACTGCTTGTAAAAGAGTTGGCGTGACAACAAAGTCTGCGTTAAGTGAATTAAAAAATGTGAATCTTGGCCATAATAATAAGTCTTTGTTTTTTTTCAAAACCCATGAAATATTGTCAATTTCATAAGGAAATTCCGAATGATGAAATTGACCAGCTTTAAATAAAGATTCGTTAGTCAATAATGATTCAAATTTTGCTGTTGTGTCTCCTTTGTCCCATTGATCTTTGGTAATTTTAAAAATGTTGAATCCTTGGTAACCACCAGGATTTAATCTAAATGCATCGATTCTGGTTTTGTAACTTTCTTCTGTCGGTGTGGGATCTTTCGAATCCGATAATTGTAAAATCGGATTCAATGCTCTAGCTGAATTTACATTTGAAATACAAGTTACTTTCAATTTTGTTATGACTCTAACCTTGTTCAAATCCATATCTGTGTCTTCTCCAACTTTGAAATTTGTGTTTGTTGCAAAAGATGCTGATATGCTGGTTGCCGCTCCTTTGGTAAGACTGCTGTTCTCAAAACCTGATGTTTTGGCATAAAATGTTCTTGGTCCTTTCACTTTTGGCTCACGAACATATCCAACAGAAGTCGTCCAAGTTTGATTTGCTGGCACAGTCATTAGTCTTTCGACATTTTTTAGTATATTTGGAACTCCATATGGATCTATGGGAAAATCTCGGTTACTTACTGCATCTCTGTGAGCTATCCGTAATAATTTTGTTAGATGGTGCTTTTGTTTTCCTTGTGACATTTTGAAAAGCGATAAATACGCATTGGAGGTGTTGAATTTTGTGTTTGCTTACAGCTCTTTCTTTATGAATAAATTTACTTGTTTTGCATTTTATCACGGCAACTGTCAAATAAAAAGATAATCCACTTAAAATACTTGAGTTTGGAATTTCTTTCGTAATTTTTTGCGGTCTTTGCAGATTGTGTTGAAAGTGGTATCAAAATGATCGATAGAGTCAAGCGATCATTTTGATACCAAATATGTGAAAATCTGTTGAATAATAAAAATTTTATTAACTTTTTTTTTTTTTTAAAAATAATCCTCTTGAATTTGGAATTTCTTTTGTAACTTTTTTCGGTCTTACTCTATTATGTTGAAATAGGTGTCAAAATGATCGCTAGAGTCAAGCGATCATTTTGATACCGAATATGTCAAAATCGGTTGGATATTAAAGATTTTATTAAAAAAAATAGTGTTTTCGTAAGTGAAATTTATTATAATTGCTGACCGGATTTACGTCAATTGAAATCATGTGAGTTGCGAGTTTGAATTTTAAGTGTTTGTTAATAAGCGTTGTGTGGTGAAGGCGAACGGTGACACGTTTGATTTTGCTGTGAATTTCTATAAATTTTGGACGGATTTCTTTCAAGGTAAGTCGAATTCAAAATGTCTAGTAAAGCTTGTTATGTTAGACTGTTGAATGGTGTTTCAAAAGCCATGTTTCGTAATGTTTTCTTGAACATGTTGACGATGGAGTTGGAATTTGATGCAGTGTATGAAATTAAAGTTTTTGGTTGTAATCATTCGCTGATGAATAACGACGATACAACAGTTGGTGTTTGTTATATTGAATGTGTGAATAGACATTCCTTTCAATCTTTGGTTTCAATGTTGAATAATGTGTTTCATGATCAAGAATTCAATATTATTCCTTCTTCTGATTATTGTGTTGAAGGAGAATTTAACGACGGGTTTCTTGTTTGGCAGTTATGATTGGGATTGTCAATTATTCCAAAAATGAAAGACTTCTAAAGAAATGGAAAGACAAATTGACAAAATTGAGGTTAAAAAGCATTAGACAAGTTTTGTTTTTTGATGGAAGACATGCTCAAGAAAACATTGACGGTGACGATGATGCTTGGTTTTTGTTGGAAATGACGGATGGAGAAAATTCTGCACATCTTGAAATTCAAATTAATACGTCAGTGGAAATGGGTTCCAATGTTTTCAAAGTTTTGACAGTTTATGAATATTTTAAAGACTTAATGTATGTTGATAAAAGGGAATTGAATGATTTTTTTGAATGCGTTATTTTGTCTGAAAATAAAGGACAATATTGTCTGGCTTGTGAAAATTGTTAAGATGCTGACAAGACAAGAAGATTTAATTTTACGTGCATTGATTGTTTTGTTGGAATATATGGGAAATGATCCACGCATTTATTCCTTATATTTTACTTGCAAGACGCTATATGGAAAATACTTGATAAAGAGACATGAGAAAACAGGACCAGAGAAGTTTTTGAATTTGGGTTGTTCATGGGACATTGCTTTGTCGTCTCTTCAAAGAGTGAAAGTTAAAAATATTTTCAAAATATTGTTTGACGGGTATATTGTTTGTGATATGATCCCTCTGTATGCCATTTTCAATATGCCTGATGGACATTATTTTTGGATACCTTCTCCCTGTGTCAGATATTTTTATTTGGTTAAATATAAAGATGGTGGCATTGGAATTAAAAAATGTTCTTTTTATGAGAAAATGAATATTATATCTGCAAATGATTCAAATGCTTTTACGAGTACTGAAAAAATTCTGTGTAAGACATTTATGTGTGTCAGTGATGATTATCAGATTTATTCCGATTCGTTTATTTTGGGTTGCAAATTTGATTCAACTCGGTTAATGTTAACTTCAAATTTTTCTTTGGGTAAAATAAATTTTTTGGGTATAACATGCTATCCATCTTTTAGAGAATGGGTGAAAAAAATTGAGGGTTTAAATTATAATTTGATTAAACGTTATTTCTGTTACCCTGCATTTAGAAATCAAGTCATGGCAATGTTTCAATGTGTGAAATGTAGTAAAATTTTGAGAAGAATGTTGTCAAATATGACAGGAGGAAATTCTTTTCGTGTGAATTTGAATGCTTTTCCTATATTTAAATCCAAAGTGAAATTCAACCCTATAAAATTGGTGAAACGAGTTGATATGACCACTGATTTTTATAAATACTCATATGTTAATTCAGATGAAATAGTAAAACCATTGAATCATTTGTGTAATGGTGAATTGTTGCATGATTGTTATTATGACGTTGAAGATTCGGATATGAAATTGGTGTTTTTTAATTCATTTAAGTGTTTTAAAATTTATGGAGACAAAAAAGTGTTGTCGTCACCACATATTTATGAATATTCAAGTGCTTTTTTCCGTAATGCAACAGGTATAAAACTTTGTAAAGGTAATAGAGATTTACAATATTTTCGTTTTGTGAAACAGACGTTTGACTGTTACACAATATTTTGAAAAGAGAATGGAAGTTTTTCATCGACAAAGCGTGTCCCATATTACAACCGTTGCTGTATATGAAGATGAAAGTGTGAAACAAGTTTGCTTTGATCCCAATACAAGAGAAGTTCAAATTTATAGAGCAAGTCCTGATGTTGTGGATGGATGCAGGTTCATGAGAGCATCGAAATTTGCTTTCGATTTTAAAGATCTGCCAAACGTTATAACCTGCATGCCACTATTGAAAGATAGGGAAGAACCACTTGTCGAAATTGCTGTTAAGCAAACAAAACGATTGTTTTTTTTGTTTAACGAACAATTTGGAAATTGGGAAATGGGCTATCAGAAAAAAAGAGCCATTCAGAAACGTAAAGCAGTCATGGTGGATTTAATTAATGAAGATCTTGATGACAATCCAGTTAGACCAAATTTGCGAGTCGAAGTTTTGAAACCCGATTATGAAGAAGAGTTGAATCGCTTTGAAAACGTTAAGTTTAAAAAACATGAAGATTTCGAAAGTCTAATTGATAGATTAAATGAATTTCAAAGAGATATGTTGGATTCTTATCCGCATTTGAGATCTGATGCAAAACTTTCATTGGAAGGTGATGGGATGGATGAAAAATATTTCAAGAGACATATAGAACTTTTTAAATATTTGACTTTTCAGTTGAATCTTGACAAAGAAGATCGATCGGTGTCAAGAATATCACTTATCCATCAATATTCAAACGATTTGAAAGCTGTTGATGAAAATTTCGACGCGGATTATTTTGTTAAAAATGAGGAAAAAGTACATGAACTATGTAGAATTTTAAAAGCCACTCGTTCTGCTGCACGTGGTGCTGCTGATCAACAAGCCAATTCCTCTCGTGGTTCATCTTCCACTATCACCTCTGGTGGTGCTTCTTATAGGCCTCCCAGTAAAAAAAAAAATTGAAAGAAAATTTTCAAAAGGATTGATGATGATTTTGTTCAACAGATTGCTAATCAAATTAAATTGAAAAAACATAAAGATGATGTTGATGACAGAGAACAGTTATTTTTTCCTGTTAAGAAAAAGTTTAAGCGTTTAAAAGTCGATGTAAAATACTGTAATGAACAATGGCAAATGGATTTGATGGATATGACATTTATGGAAAGATATAATTCTCGTGTGAAATATTTGTTGGTTGTGATAGATGTTTATAGTAGATTTGTTTGGGTTAAAAAACTGAGGAATAAAAATTCAATTTATGTTGCAAAAAAATTTGAAGAAATAATAGATGATGAAAACGTTTTGCCTGACGTTATTCATAGTGACAAAGGGGGAGAATTTTCTGAAATAAAAAAAGATCAAAACGTGGTGAATTTGGAAAAATTATCAAATATCGATCGAATGAAAATTATGAAATGAAAAGTATGATTGTTGAAAGATTTATTCGAACATTGAGAACGATGTTGTCTGAGGTTTTGTATGCTTTATATGGAAAAACAGAAGGAAGATATAGAAATATTTTGGACAAAATTGTTGATAGGTATAATGATACACCTCATAAGGGAATTGATTATAACAAACCGGCAGATATATATCGTGATATAACCAAAATATCTCGAATATTTAAATATAGGAGTTATTTCGATTTTAAACCTTTTTATAAAAAAGGAAGTATATTGAGAGAGCACGATAGAGTTAGAGTGGCAATATTGAAATCAAAATTTGAAAAAGAAAGCACATTGAAGTGGAGTAAAGAAATTTTTTTTGTCAAAAAAGTCAGATTAACTGATCCTGTGACTTATGTTATTGAAGATAAAGAAAAAGAAACATTGTCTGGTGTATTTTATAGGGAAGAATTGCAAAAAGTGTGAAATTTTATACTCAAAATATCAAGGTATGTCGTCAAGTATAATATTTGTGTCAAATCAAAAGAGTGAAAGAAGGAATAATAAAATAAATGATTTTGAGATTGATGTGAAACCTGAAATAGATGCAAGATCAGGAAAGAAAGAAATAATTATTGAAGAAATTTTATATCCAAAAACAATTTCCAGCATTCATCCTCGAAACAAAGAAGAATTCAAATTTAAATTCGGAAAGATTTGTAAAACATAGTGTCACTGGATTTAAAATGGCAAAATTTGTGTCTCAACATGATTGGGTTTATATTCCTTATGGACATCATGAGTTGAAAAAATTGGTGGGATTTATTGACAAATATTTGAATAAAATTAATTGTGGTATTAAAATGGTGATGGGACAAAAATGTGTGATAAATTGTAATAAAAATATTAGTGTTTATTCTTCGGCCCCATTGGCTTTTGATAATTATCATAATAACGTTTATATGCAAAAAGTGACAAACAGATTGAATGAAAAAGATCAGTGTGATGTAAAAATTGAAATAACATTTTCTCCTGGATTGGTACATGTTTTGGGAATTACAGATAATGTTGTCAAAATTTGCATATAATCATTCAGATTCAGTTTCGACTGATATTTTGGAGTATAAGGGTCTTTATGTGATGGATCCTTCATATGGCTTGAATTTTATGTCAATAACTTGCAATCAAATAATTCCCGTCAAAATGGGGTTTGAATTTAGAGAAAGGTTGTTGGTTTGCCCAGTTGAATTGGGAAATGATGACAAAATGTCAGTGTCCTTTGTTCCGAAATATTGTGTTAGATTATTACGACCAGGAGTAATTAGATCAATGCATTTTGTTGTGGAAGATTTAAACGGTGAAAAAATATATTTCAATGGAGGTAAAATTGTTTTAATATGTTCTATTGTTTGAAAAGATGATTAAAAAACAAAGAAGACGACGAGGACATTATTTCCTGCAAAAAGGGTCGGGAGGAAGAAACGGTTATGTTGGATTAAACATTTTATCAAAACAGTTGGTTGAAATTTCAAAATTTAACAAAAAAGTGAAAAAAAAATGAGATGATATTGGTTATTTTTAAATCGATAAAAATTGATTAAGATTGAAAAAAATTACAAGAAGATATATAAAGTATCAAAGAGGAGAAGGATGGAAAAAAAAATTATATGAAATATCAACAAGGTGATGGATTAAGAACTTTGCTGAGTCCCACTGGAATTGCTGGTTTATCTCGAGGTTGCCCCACAAGTGTTTTTCGTCGTCGTAGGAAAAGAACACAAAAAGGAAGAGGATTTTGGAATAAAATTAAAACTGGTGTGAAAACAGTGGTGTCTCATCCCATAGTGAGAAAAGTTGCAAAGGATGTTGTTATTCCCCTTGCTATAGGAGCAATACATAAAAAATTAGGAAGAAAAACCGGAATGTAAATGTGAAATGTACAGCTTACGATTGAAATTCAAAGGAATTGATGAACATTCAGATTCCATTAATATTGAAGATTATGAGGTTGATACATGTTTGAAAGAAATGTATTATGGTGAATCAGCAAATGATATGAAAACTGTTGATATGAAAATAGATAATGTGTCTGTCACTTATATATCAGATTCATTCAAAATTAGATATGCAAGATATATTAGTTGTGACAATTCTTATGACGATTTTACAAATATAAAAACTGGATCTTATGCAACTAAAACAGATATAATAATGAAGAAAAATACTTTGATTCATTTATTAATGAATTTTGTTAGTTTGTCTTATGGTAATGAATTGGATATAAGTCAAGATTTATTTGAAATTCCTGTCTTTTTTTAACGGTAAAGATGATTTAAACAAAAATTTCAAATTTTTTTTGGAATATGATGATGGGTCAAAAGTGACTAATCAAGATTCTATTGATATTATTTTTAGAATCGTTAATAAATCAAACATAATGTCAATTAGAAATTATAATTCAACAAGACCGAAGAAACGATTTCACAGAAGAAGTTTAGACACTCGCATTTCAAAACCTGTTGATTATACAGAAATGTACAAATTGCATGGTGTGCCTGTTCACAATGCAGAAGCTGTTAAACAATTTAATGAAAAACGAGAAAATTACCTTCGTTTACAAGCTTTGCAAAAACGTAAAGAACTACGTGAAAAATATATGAAAAAAAAGACAAGCAATCAAAATAAAATTAAACCGAATATCACCAATGTTGAATCAATTAAAAAAAAAATAAAAAAAAAAAAATTTCAATGCCTAATGTAAATAATTAAAAAATTTTTTTATTTTCAAGTTGTAATAAAAATGTCGTTTTCTCTTGGAAATGTGGGAGCGAGAGAATTGACTGAAGAAAATGCTGGGAAAGAATTGGTTCCCTATTTGAACAACGATAATCAGGAAATGATATATGAAAATGACACAGACATGTATATTTCATCAAAAGAAATGTTTAGGGAAATACCCGTTAATGATGATGTTTGGGAAAACAATTTTTTTAAAGTGAATCATACTGAAAGTTCAGATTCAGAAATTTTGACGTTTGAAAAAGGAGGAAGCGGAGGTAGTATTATAAGATTGGATGAAAGTAGGATAGAAGGAACATTGAAAATCAAATTTGATGGTAATGATTTGAACGACGACACTTGGTTAGACTGCATGCCGAATCCCTTTCTTACAATGTGGAAAACTGTTGATATAAGTGTGAATGGAGTTAGTGTGACGAATTCGCATACGGATAATTTACTTGTGATGGATATTTTGAATCGATTATATCAACATCGAGAAAAAGAAAGCGATTTGGCTGGTGTTAGTCTTGGTTATTATGATAAACCGGGGCAACGAGGATACTTGTCAAAAATTAATTCTGTTGCAACCAAAAATACAGCAAAAATGAAAAATGGTTTTAACAGAGTTCAAAATTTAAGCGGAGGTAGATATATTCAAGATTTGCGTTTTGGCTTTTTCGGAGTTGGTCCTCAATTTTTACCGATTAACAATAGACTAAAAGTGAAATTCACAAAAGATTCTAGTAGAAGATTTTTCACAGGGAGTGGATTTGAAAGAGATGACACATTGGCTGGGACTGACGGTCATTTTCATATAGCAAATGCTCATGATGCCAGTCCTCATGCGGCTTATACTGCTCACATTACAAATGGTGCACAATCAGCCACCAATTTGGGAAATTTGGATCAATTTGAAATTTATTACAAAATCGTGACTCCTAGTGCACAAATACAAGAAGACATAAATAGAATGCTTGATGTGGAAGGAAAATACATCAATTTATTTTATCAAGAAATTCATGTCAGAGGTGAAGTTCACAAATTGTCAAATTCAAAATATTCATGTAACAACGTTTTCGGATTCAATTGTCCTAGTGTGATGATTCTCACTATAGTGAGGACCGATTATGTCAACGGCGATTTTTTCAGAACTCCATCTCATTGTACATGGGAAAAAATCAAGAAAGTTGTTGTCAAAGTCAATAATATTCCTCTTCCTGTGAAAATTGAAACCAAGCAAGATGCATATTACCACACTCGAAAAGCATTGCATTTGGGAGATTCTGAGAAGATGTTTGTCGATTTTGACAATTATGAAAATGGGGATTGCATTATGGTTTTTGAAATGAATCCCAATTGTGATTCAAATTTGAAAGTTTTGCCAAAAGAGTTGAAAAAAACTGTTAGTGTCGAAATAGAATTTGAAACGACTCCCAATATGGAAGTTTATGTTTATCAAACGGGTTTGATGAATCAAGTTCTGAAAGTTGCGACTATGCAAACCACGTTTAAACAATTAGCAATTTGATTTTTGTTTTACTTTAAAGATGAAATCTTTGGGATATATCAAAGGAACCAAAAAGAAATTGAAAAGAAGCCATAGCGTCTCTAGCAATATTATATCTCAAATTGAATCCAGTGTTTCCTCAGTTGCCTTGCCCAAGCATGTCGAAGTTGTTACTCCGATTTCTTTATTCCCACGACATAGTCGCTTGAAAACAGTGTATAGACTTGCTTCGTAACACAGTTAAGTTCAGAAATTGTGAAATAATTAAAAAAAATATGCTTTATTGCAAATTTTGTATTGATTAAAGGTGAAAAAATAGCAGATGATGATGGGGATGATGATAATGATGTGATTGATCAAAACTATGAACATGATCATGACGTGAATACATGTGAAATGAAAGAGAAAAATAAGAATAAAATTGGAAAAAATAATGACTATGATAGTGATGATTATTATGGACAAGAAATTTCGAATCATCGTAAATCAAAAGAAAAAACAGTTGATGTCCAAAGTGGTGATTCAGATATTGAAAACGATGACAAATTAAGTTATATAGTTCAAGCAGTTTTAGAAGAATTGAAAAGTGAAAAATCTGAAGCAAAAAAACAAAAAAAAATGGTGGATGAAACAGCGGTTAAATTTGCAAGAGATATTGACAAATATTTATTAAGCGATCATATAAAAAGGAATAAATATTTGGTTTCTCATATCAAATTTCAAAGAAAATTGAAAAAATTGATTAAATCTATTTACAATTTGGATTCTCGTGATGAAAGCGTTCCGAAATTTAGTGAAACTGAAAAAACTTTGATGAAAATATTCTTCAAGGGAAAACAAGAACATGATAAACAATTTATGATGGTTGAAAACAATATATTTTTAAATATGCTAAGAAAAATTTCAAAATATTTAAAAAAATTTTAATTTTGTATTTTTTTAGTTTCCTTGTAAACAATTAAAATATGAGTGGAAATAGCATTCAAAAATTACAAGTGATAGATCCAGCTGTTTTGAAATCGTTATTAGAACAATTAAATGCTAATATGAAAAGACAAACAGTCGCAAATATTGTTCATGATTCAGGTATGGATGCGTTAATACATGATTACGATAAATTTTTAAAACAATCAGCAAAAAGTTAATTGAAAGATAGTTTAAGACAGAATTTGTATTCTCGTATGCAACAACATAAAGACAATCGAAGAAAAAGATCAGAAATTCCGAATATGACAACGGAAAATTCAGCCGAAAATCAAAATGAGGAACAAGATGACAACGATAACGATGAAGAACGTATATCACCTCATTTGTCTCGTATCGGTGCCAAATATCATGCGCGAAGCGTTCAAAATTTTCAAAGAAGATTGGAAACCAAAGGAATTAAAGGCAGTAAGGATGGATTTTTAATTGTCAACAAAAAAAAACAAACAATATACCTTACGATGCTGTTTTGAATGACTTCGGTAGGAATATAAAGTCGAAAACCGAAGAACAATAAGAATACTTTCTGAACAAGGTTTCGCTCAATATTTGATTCCAAATCAAAAAATTAAATTGGCTTTTGGCATGAACTTGCCTGATATTAGAGAACATCTAATTGTGCAAACAAGTCCCATGAAAAAAAGGATAAAAAAAACAAACTAAAAAACGAGGGGGGGAAGCCAACTGGGAAAAAGTAAAGCGGCAGATTTATCAAAGTCCTTGATATGCAAATTAATCAATTAGAATACACTTGAAGTTTGTTAAAACAATATAAATATACGAGACCCAATGATATAAACGTTATTTTCACAAAATGAAGATAAAAGATGTTTTTCGACATGAAGTTTTGGATACAAAAGTCATTGATTACTTTTTAACCATGAAGATCCATTGATTTGCGGTGTGTGTCCTGCCGATGAAACACCGAATGAAAATTTCGACCTTGTATGTGGTCAAGACATTTCTTGGGTGTCAAATATCGATCCTTCCGATAAACCTGGTCACCATTGGGTGTCAATATTGAGAAATTTGGAACCCATAAGTTACGCTTCGTCAGATGACGAAAGAGAAATTTGTAAAAAAGCAACTTATTATGTGGCAGACAGTTGGGGATTCAAGGATGCCGGTAAAAGTTGTGAACGTATAATTGACACTTTGCAAAATAATTTTATGATGGCAAATTTCAATCATTCAACTCACATGTCGTCTTGTGGGTTACGTTGTAAATGTCAATTTGAAATAACCCTTACAGTTTTGAAAAGAATTCAACATGAGACTTTCGAGAATTGTGGATGGTACGCAATTCGATTTTGCGTTATGAACAAAGAACAACTACTCAGTTGGGTGAATTCGGAATTCAATGACTACAGACAGATCAAATCGAACTATGTAAATGTTGTGAATTATTTCACTGAAGTGTTTTTTCCAAAAATTTTGCATCCTTCATGTGTGGATTACACTGATTACAAAATAAAGACACTTAATGGATTACCCAAATGTAAATATAACCAACAATGCTGTAATTGTAAATGTTTTTGTGTTTAAATAAAAAATTTTATTCAGTTGATTTATTATACACATATAAACATTCATTTGGAAAAATTCCTTGTCTAATTCTTGCATTTTCCATCACTTTGACAGTGCTATCCAATAAGAGGTATGGATGAGATGTGTATTGATTTTCGAAAGCTTCTTTTAAAAGTTCCCTAATTTCCTTCGCATCGAATCCCCTAGACCTAAGTACATGCTTTGCGTTTCTATTGTCGGATTTGTTTGGAAATAAAACAATATAATTTGCGTTACTGAATAACATTCTAAATTTCGAACTTGAAAACATCAAATCTTGCACAACAAAAATGTAATTAATATTCTCGTGATGACATTTTCGTGTTACCAATTCTTCAACGTATTGCATGATTTTCTTTCGAGAACCCACTGCCAGCATCATATCGTCCATAATCACCAAATTATGTTCGAATTCATCATCATCTTCCAATTCAACTTTACGCTTGAATTTCTCTATGGCTTCTATTATTTCATCGTCCATTTTTGATTTGCTATTTGATATATTGGTCTTTACTGGATGAAAAGTCACATTTTTCAAATAATTATCATTAAAATTTGGAGGATTGATAAATTCAGCCATATGTAAGAATAAAACATTTTTCAAAGTATGTCCTTCATTGATATGAGAAAAATGCTTTATAAAATTGAATATCCAAGTTGTTTTGCCTGTTTGACTGGGACCAACCATCAGCATAAAAAAAGAAAAATTCATGCTTATTGTGGGATCATTTATACCCTTTTGTTTCTATAAAAAGAAAAATGAAATCAATTTGTTTTATAACCCCAAGGAACAGTGGTGAAATCTTTATTGATTTTTCGTTTGTCAAAAGTGAAGGACAATTTTTTCGACGTGTTTCTTTTTTGGATATGCAATTTACTATCCACATGAAATACATCGTTTTCCTCAAAATTTATCACCCTTTCCTTACAATCCAATATATCACATAAAGAGTCAAAATTTTTTTTTTTTTGTTCTTTCAAAATTTTGGAAAGTTTGAAACCTTTCACATGTGTTATTTCAATCACATCATTTGTCACATAGGAATAACTTTTTGGTCCCGTCGAAACAAATAAGTTAATATATTGATTTTGATTCAATTGCAAATCCAAACAACCCAAATCATTTTCGATGTCCAAAATATGCTCGCAATGTTCTGAATAATAAAATATGGAATCGGTATCATAATATAGCACACTTTTTTCTGGTAACTTATTTATATATTCCAATAATTTTAATCGTGAATAACACGTTATATAACTACCAATAGAAACACACACCTTGTTGACTTTGTAATTGTGTTCTTCCTTATAATTACATACCACGCGTGCCGTATTGCAATCCAATACATCAAAGTAAACCGAATCGTATTGTTCATTTTCAATATAGTGCATTAATTCCTCAAAATCATTAACAAAATGAACTGACACCTTGTTTGGATTTTGACATAATTTCCCCCATAAAGAATTCAGAATTAATTTCATAACATATCTCATTGCTTCGTTTTTTTCAGTGGGAATGTCAGATGGTTTAATGTAAATTCCGAAATCTCTTAATAGTTTTTCTGACAATTCTTTCTTTGCATTTTCCTCATTGTTCATTTGTTCTTTTGGTATTCCTAAATATTGACTCTTCAAAGTATAAAATTTTGTGACGTAATTTTCAAAAATGTTCATTTTTTTTCATAATAAATTAATTCGTATATTTTATGAATTTTATAACCGCAATTTAAAGCTTCATAAATTTCATGCAAACACCATGTGCCAAAAAGCAGCCTCTTTTCCATTGAATGATTACATACAGATTCATTTTCTTTTAAACATGCGCATTCATAACATAAAGGAAAACACAATTTGTTATCAATTCTCACAGGCAAAACAGGAAAATATAAAGAACTAGGAGGGATTATTTTACATTTGATGAAACCACAAATTCTGTCGCATTTATTTTTTTCATTTCCTTTTCCAAAAATTCCCTATTTCTTTCTTCCACAACATCAACAATTGCATCACCAACAGGAAATTAATTGAAATATTGAACTGATGGGTACAAGGAAACAAAATCAACATAGTGAATTCTACCGTTTGCATAACAATCTTTATAAAGAACTGCAGGAGATGTTCTTCCTCCGTACAATGAATCTCTTATTTTTATTGGAATTTTTTCATAATGCTTTTTCAAACCTTTATCTTTTTCCAATTTCAAAAATTCACATTCTTTCATAGTCACCATTTTTTCACATCTTCTTCTCAAATAATTTAATCTTGACGACGTTTCCATATTCAATTTTCCAAAAGTTTTGTTACACTTTTTGTTGAAATCATTCAAATTATAACAACTTGAACAACCATGGAAAAAGCAGCCCAGAAATTCATAAATTGTTCTGGTGGATTCATCGTATCCATCAACATAAAAATTATTAATTTTTTTTCCTCCAAACTTATGATATATCCACCTAAAATTTTGTCCTATATCAAGTTCTTCATTGATTTTATTTAACCATCTGATTGCAACTTTACTTTGATTTTTTAATTTTGAGAACCCGTTGTAACCCAAAACCGGTTCCACTCCCAAAAGATTGGGAAGAGGGAAAGATTGATTGAAAACGTTCAATGCAAGAGATGAAATAGTCATAATTTCAGAATCAAACAACACTTCAACTTTTGCATGTTGAAAAATTATATCGTGAAATTTCAACAGACTTTTTGTCAAAATGAATACATCATTCATGCAATAATCTCTTACTTCGTTTCGCAAAATATACGTTTTGTTTTTCTTTGATTCATACCATTTTTCAAAATTTTTCAATTCCTTTTCATCCATATTTTTGGTAAAATAAATCTTTTCGGGAATAACACCTTTATAATTTAAATCTGTGAAATCATAAGAATAATAACCTTTTTTGACATGGGATCCAAAATCAAACATGTTAACCAAATTTTTCAACGATGTCGGACAAAATAGCATGCTATTTAACACTTCCGCATTTTTGTAAACCAATTTCAAAATCCTGAATCCATTAATAATAACTTTTGGAATCAATTTTTTGTCACAAACCAAATATCGCAACAAAAATAATGTGTCGAACTTTGATCCATTATGAGCAAACCATCTACTTTTAATATTTTTTTCAGCAACTTTCAAAAAATATTCACCAAATAATACTTCCATAGATTTTCCTTAGAAATTCACCCAATTGTCAAGTTCACAACATTGATATTCAAGTTTTCTATTCATATCATCCATGCAAACATTACAAAATTTATAAACCGAAGCAAAATAAGCAGCAAAGACACCCAAATTTTGTGGATTTGCATCTGTTTCAAAATCGAATACATATATTTCACATTTCTCATCAGGATTTTTCATATGAAATAATTTTCTTTTTTTTACAACTGGAAGAAAACAATTATGAACAGCAGGTTTTTTGCTTCACATATTTTGCAATAAGAAGTAAGGCAATCATGTTTTTTTTTTTCGTTCCCTTCATGTCAATGTAATGAAATTTCCTAACCACCGAACAACATTTTAGACAAAAGAAAAACAAATCACATGGTGAAATATTCTTTTTCCCATCAAAATTTACAATTCCCACTGTCAATGATTTTTTATAATGTGAAAGCAAGCAAAATTGATTATCAAAAACACAATTACACAGACAACATAATGCATGAGATTCAAAGGAAATGTTAACCGGATGTGATTGTCTACATTTGAAACAATTGATTTGATCGTAACAGATGTGGTTTTTGGCATCTCTGACTTTTTCAAAACATTTATGACAAAAATGCATTTTTCTACCATATAAAAACAAACCCAAATTTTGAATCACATTGAAATGATTATTCGTGTGTAACAACATAAGGTTATTCAATTTACGTTCAAAATAAACTTTTTCAATTTTTTCCTTTTTTTGTGAATAAACCAAAAGACCGAAATTTCTTTTTTCCAAATAATTATTCAATTTTTTCATGCTATATTTTTTAACGGTGTCATTTTGTGACAATATTTTGCATGAATTTTCAATTTCAACCAGCTGATCTTCCACGACAACCTTCAAATATCTATCAAAACCGGCCATGAAAGCCCTGTACAATTCGTTTTTCTCATTCAATGACATACTTAACAAAACAGAATGACTCAAACAAAAACTTTCAACATCAATTTCAATCAATCCCAACTTTTCACAATATTTGTCGACTTTTCCACAACCTTCCAAAACAACGTCATCACGATTGACGTTTTCCACAATTTCATCTCGAACAAGTCGATTTGCAAGTCGATTTCTCCTTCTATCGACAACCAACCTTGAAACAACCATATACCCATTCCACACACCTTCGTTAGCAATCTGATCGTTACTTTGCAAATGTTCATTCATTTTATCATACATTCAATCAACTGTCAAATCATGTCAAGTGATAGTGGGAGTCGTATATTCCGATTCTGGAAATCTATCAAAGAATATTCGAAACAATTGATTCTCCGTAGTCAAAGTGCCAAAAGAAACCGTCAACAGATGATTCGTTATTCTTCTCAATGTCAAACGAAAAACAACATCAGGGGAAAGTTCGGCAGCATATCGCATCATCATTTCTTCTATGTCGAAATTGAAATCGAATATTTCACTCACAACACCAAGACGAGAATATATTTCTGTTCCTCTGTGTCTCACGTTTGCATCGTCAACAAAATTTCGATTTCTTTTATTTTCATTAGGAATATGACTTACGATTCTTTCGATTTCTTCTTCTGTGAAATACATTCGACGTGGAAGACTCATGTTTATGACGACCAGGTCAAAAACGATTCAACCAGTTTGGAATTCTAAAGTTTAAACCACAAAATAATGTTTCGACTATAACCTCCTTTTCTTCTTCTTCTTCTTCTTCCTTGTTTTCTGCACCGTCACAAAAATCTTCCGAATTTGAATCAAAACTACAAACAAAAACATCAATTTCAAATGCATTGGCACATAACATATAAACATGAATTTTTCATTTCTCACCTAACATCTATTTTGTTGACAGATTACCATGTCAGACAACGCAGTCATAGAAATATTTGTGAAAACAAAGAACAGCAAATCCACAGTTGGAGCAACGTTCTCAGATGACGATCCCAATGTGTCATTTGTTAACAGAATATTTCCAGAAGCAATGATGGATTTTATCAACACTGATGGAGATCCCGTCAATGTTGCACAATATAATTTAAATACGATTAAGGAAAGAATTGATATATTCAAATCACAATACATTAACGTCAGCGGAACCGTCATGGCAATATTAAAAGCAATAACAGATTATATCACAAACAACCAGACTATTTACCAAGGTGTTAAAGTTTATATTTGAATTTTTTACAGACATGAAACACAAGACTCAAATTCCAATTGTCAGAATGACTCGATGCAAAGCAACAACGTTAAAACAAAAAAGATGCAAAAAATTGACGCGAAAAACCAATCGCTGTTGGATTCATCTTTTGAAAAATCGAAATTTAAGAGTGAAAAAATCATTAATACCAAATGCAGGTTATGGATTGTTCGCAGGTAACAAAATCATCAAGAAAAATTCATCTTTAGGATTGTACACGGGAAGAAAGATTGAAAACCAAAAATTGGACAAATATTATCCAAAAACAAATTTAGCACCATATGCGATATGCGAAAGTGGTAGAAAAAGGCACGTTGTATCAATGCAAATTACAGCACCGATTCGGCACCCCGATATGCCAACGACATAATGTCAAAAAAAAAAAATCAAATATGGACATAAGAAACGGAAAAAGAAAATATCTTCCAAAAGCTTATGCAATCAAAGACATCAAACCAAATCAAGAAATATATTATTATTATGGACCACAGTATTGGAATTAAAATTTTATACATTTTTCATTGTGTCGTGTATAGATTCAATATCACCAGAACGACATTGCAATGTCAAGAATGACATGTCAATGAAGTTCTGACATTCAAAAAATCGATCCCACTCAATATTCAAACTTTTCTTTTTATGGATTATCAAGAATTTTCACACTGCCAAACACCTCGTCATCGAATATAAAAATCGAGGAGGAGATTGGCAGTGAAAAAATCATTTATATAGATTTTTCTTCTTCTTTCTTTAAAGCATCGCCAGTGACCATCAACCGATATTTTCACTGACATGTCAATGAAGTTCTGATATTAAAGAAATCGATCCCATTCAATATTTAAACATTTCTTTATAAATCATCCTGAATTTTCACACCGCCAAACACCTAGTCATCCAATATAAATATCAGAAGACGAGGAGCTTGGCAATGAAAAAAATCATTTATATTTCTCTTTTCTTTCAGCATCGCCAATGATCATGAACAGGTATTTTTATTGCCAATCACCCCACCTTCAAAAAATTTCAAACAAATAATTCCACACAAACAATCACTTTTATAATTCAAAATAACAAATACAAGTCAATTGTGTCAAAGCTTCACAAAAAATATAAAGCGTTTTCAAAAAGAATAACCAACAGTTCATACATTATTATTAAACCAAAGTAAAGAACTAAATTATGAACGATCCCCGACGAAGAATAATTTTCCTTCTTAATATTATGAATACACAAACAAGTAATTGTAAACAAATTAAAGAAATCAGCATAACAACAAATGTTCCCCATGGTTGAGTCTTCGCATAGCATTTTATTTTCCATTTTTTTTCTTCGCTGTCTCATGATAACACACAGTGACTTCGATTTTTTCCTTTCGAAACTTTTTTTTTTTTCATCTTTTGGTTTCACACAACCCAACGACAATTTCTTGAGTGGATAAAGATGATACGGTTTGATTGGAATCTCTGGGCGAAGACCTTCAGGACAAACTGGCTTGTCAACACAGCATAACTCTCCTTTTTGCATGGCAAGATAACATGTGTGTCTTATTTGGCGATATTGAGTGAAATTATCAACTCTCCTTCCCCATCCACCACATGGAAGTGATTCGTCGGCATTTTTCTCTGCAATAACAGCAATCGACCAACAGCAAAAGACCAAAATACTGATAAACACTTTAAAAATCATGACTTTGATTCAAACTGCAAAATATCAAAACAAAATCAGTAATTTCAAAACACACAATGCTTGAAAATTTGACAAAACAGAGTGTTTAAATACTCTCATAATGTTATCAGATTTTAATTATTCAATCGTATAATTATCTTAAGGACATGCAAATCTCAAGTATATTCAAATGAATCATAGCACGTAATCCTTTTATATTATAAAATAAACACCTCATCACAAAATATCAACAACATAAATTAAAAAATGCCAAAAATTTGCTGCAAATTACACCGATTGCTGGATTCCAAATCACTTTCAAATCGAATCAAAAAAAGACCAATTTGAAGAATTTTGCAAGTTTGTTCAACAATCATGGATCAAAAGATCAAGAACCACCATCGAATATGAAAATCCAAATGATATGGATATTTTCATTTATCTCTTCGCTGGAGCAGGAACGCGATACCTTTCAGGATTGGCAGGACAATTCATAACGTTTCAACCAGGAAAAAGCATCAAACAAGCAATCAAATGGTATCCCATGTTAGCAACAAAAGTGATTCCAGAAACAAAATCATTATCATACATTGGGCAAACAAAACTCCCAATTGCTTTACTGTTATTGTTGAATTATGAAAGAAATTATTTATGCGATCACATTCACTACAACCTTCACCTTCACATGACAGTGCCCCTTCAAATACAATGTTTACTTTTCATGTTATCAATTTCACCTGACACACAATTACACACCATAATTGGTGAACAGTTGACAAGCATAACATTATGCGATGACAGCCCAGTTATAAATATTTTCAGCGCTTTTGACACAACAGAATCATTTGAAAATAGAACGAATATAATCATAAGAAATTTTTTCCCTGATTTTTTGTTGGTAAATTGCAAAAATTCAGTTGAAACAGATACAAATAACACACTTGATTCATGGAATTCAACAATGGCTTCGATATTAATGAATCACAATTGGACTGGGACATCAGACGCATCCTCAATTCCCCAGAATCAAGTCAAGGAGACTCAGATATCCAAAGATTTGTCTCTTTTTTGTGGGAAAAGGTTGGCAACTGCAACAATGATCCCAAAACCGAAAAGGTTTCAACCGGAACGACAACAAATAATCCTACCAATGCCAACAACGTCTCAAGTCCCCAATCTTCAATCTCAGTCGATGATTGTTCAACCACCTCAAACAATTCAACAATCAATGGGAACTCAAATTCCAACAACGTCATTGGACTTCCAACTACTGAACTCAATCAATCCATTTTTATTCAATCAAACAATGCAACACCACAACCAACAAGTCCCAGTATCCTTCCACAACCAGCAGCCACAGTCAACAGAGAAAAACGAACAATCAACAGAATCACATTCTGTTGCAAGAACGAAGCAATGGAAAAACAATTGACAAACTTATCTTATATGGAATTTATTAACCAAAAATCAGAATTTTGTCGAATTTTAAAACAAATATGTGTAAAAACACCATCAGATCAAATGTATTTTTACATCTTTGATAGTTCCATTCATGTAAAAACCAATTCACTTATTTTACAAATTCAAAACAAAAAAAAATCAATATGTGATTTGCGAAGGTTACAAACATAGTTTAATTTTTTGTGATAAATTTTTATCCATAGAGAATTTTTCATATTTCACATTGTTATCTCAACTTCAACTTGTTTCATTGCATACCGTGGCCAATTTATGCATGAATCATCTTGCGACAAACAAATTACTGCTATATATGTCTTTAGATATAGTCAACGAATCAAAATTTGTAAGAACATTTTTAAAATTAACCAAATTCGAATTTCATTACAATAGTATTAAACATAGAATACCTTCAATAATTAAACACAATCACGATTGTACTTTATTGAAATAAACAAATAAACATTTTCTACCTTTCACAAATGACTTTTCAATTCATCTTCCACCCAATGTGGAATATTTGATTCTTCTTTGATCAAACGATGTTTTGAATTTATAAGAGACACCAAACGAGGTATCACATCATCATATTGAAAAACTGATGGATAATCAATTTCATTTTTGCATGCATATATTCTCCTAACATATTGCATAAAAGGAGTATTGCTAAAATACGATTTTCTTTTTGCGTATTTTATCTCCTTCTTAAACCAGATAAACAAGTGATAATATGAATATCTTTCACCATTTTCATCAATGATTTCACATTCAACTGAACCATCATGATACAACAAAATCCAATGTTTCATACAACGATTTTTCAAATATTCCAAAACTTTAAATGAACAACCTTTCAAATCAATTTCACGAACATCCCATTCAAAATCTGCCGACGTTGACACTTCCATTTTTTGAACAAAAATATTCACATATCACACATCAACAACGTTATCGTTTATATAATATTTTAATTTATTAATTTATCAACATCAAAATTCTCATTAGATCAAATTCTTATAAAAACAAGAATCACACACTGACAATTCAGAAGCAGAAGCCATGGAGCCATCAAAGAGGTAAGTGAAGTTTTACAAAATTTATAGTATTCCCTCTCACCAAGATCCCATTTTGCTCAAATCGTATGCATTACACGTCCTGGTTTCAATTAAAGCTATTCTCTATTTTCTCTAAAATTCAAGTAGTTGGTAACAATCGGTGCCAGTGTTAATATTCAGTTAAGAAAAGAAAAGAAGCAATGTTAATTACTCTTCAAGTGCAAATCCTCAGAAATGTTCGACAGAAATACTTCTTGATATCATCCTAATCGTTCAGTTCGGGCATATCAGTTCGGTCATGCACAATTCAGAGGTCAATTTTAGTTCTTTTTGATCACTGCGTATAAGTTCGGTCCCACGATCAAAATTTTCAACAACTCTTGTCTTTTCAATCTTCGATGGTCTGCCGACTTCGCAAACATGATTAGAACGACAAAACACTCGGCTGATTTTCCATATGTGATGTCTCCAAATAGTGTTTTGCTATGATTTGATGAATAAAGCAGACCGTCATCTTTCCACTTCACATTCATTTTCTTTAGGAACTTCATTCTCTTTTTTCTCCTCTTCAGACGTATCCACATACACATTTCCACAATAATTAGAATAGGTATAAAAATCATCCACATCATCAAACGTTCAAACCTTCACCACACCAGGGGCGAATTGAGTAACTGATTCCGTAACAAGAGTTAGCCAAAAATTCGCCCCGCTTTTTATTCGCTTTTAAATATTTTTTTAATCAACCTCACAAGTTTCAGTTAAGAAGCTTGTTTTGTTGATTTAAAGAATATCAAAACTTAATTATTCACCATTATCATTGTATTGACGATTCAAAATACCAAGAAATCATCTTAAATAAACAGAACACGTTGTCATTTAAACCTCTTGAAATAATTGGTTTAAATGAACACGAACCCCAACTCATTCAAAACTCTTGAAAACTCTTGAAAACTCAAGTACTGTCAATGACAGTAATCGTATTCCAATTTATTCATCAATCACGCAAATCACGAGGCGAAGGCAAGTGAAGCGAAGCAAAGCGATCGAACACCAAACAACAAGGTAAGCGTGTTTTTTTGCTTTTATTTTCAACAAAACGAAACAAAACAAAATCAAAAACACATCAAAGACATCATAATCACATAATGAAACAACATATGAAAAATTTCGACCAAATTCTTTATAGACAAGCAAATTTTCATCAAAAACAAATTCATGGTCAAGACGAAGCGTCAACATTAATGGCAAGAATCCATGAATTTTTCAAAGTCGAAAGGTAAACGAAATTCTCATTTTTATTCAACCAACAATCAGATTTATCTTTCAAACACATTTTAAACTCAACACATAACCAACGACAAAGCCGACTCACAAAGGATGAACGGTGTTCCGCTTAAAAGCCGTGACTTCAAAAGTATGGCACACACGAAACGTTTTATTTTAACTCCACATAACCAACGACAAAGCCGACTCACGAAGGATGAACGGTGTTCCGCTTAAAAGCCGTGACTTCAAAAGTATGGCACACACAAAATATCAACAACATTATTTTAGATTTTGAAAACAATATGGCTATATTTTTGTTATAGAGAAACATCACACAGCCAAAATTACAATGCAAATTACCAATTCGACAGTGATCAATTCAACCAACATAAAGAAAGACCATTCCATCACATCCTCACAAATCCCGACAAAAATTTTGCAAAATCCAAAGATAAACCTTATAGACATAATGAAGAAACACAGATCTCATACAATCTACGATCAAGAATCGTTTTCAAAAGAACACAGAAACCAAACCACGAATATTCTTACAAAAAACGAAGATTTGGTTCCGTCGATATATCACAACTGCTGCGGAATGTGAAGGCAAAACAAAAACAATAAAAGCCTCAAAAAATCTGATTTTATGCGTGTCATGTTTTAAAAGGTAAGAGCGACTTGCATTTCCTATCGACGAATTCAATCTGATTTTTATGAATACTCTCTCATACACAGTATAGTTTCTTGTATTTTCAACGGGTCGTTATCGTTTCTTACCGCGTCAAAAACCAAACAGCAAAACCATGATTGTAAGCATGATTTTTCTTCCCACAAAAGGCGCGAAATAAAACCAAACGGCGACTCAGGGTCTTGTATACCCTAGCGATTTTTATCGCTTTGTCAACAAGAAGGCTTGATTAGCTCAGTCGGTAGAGCTTTCGGCTTTTAACCGAATGGTCGCAGGTTCAAGCCCTTCATCAAGCTATTTTCTTGTAATTTTTTCCCCATTCTTCTCCAAAGCAAAGCAGCTCTTGCTGTCCAAAAACAAGAGTTGTTGGACAGGAGAGGGTATTTCGGGTTTTGCATGGCCGTTGGTTACCAAAAACCCTCTCGAGAAGACCCTAGGTAGGTCCGCACGCACTAAGCCCAAACCACCCCAAAACCGGACAAACCCTATTGAGTATTCATAATTTCTGGCCTCTGATTGGTGGAAACGTTAATAGGAAATTCTTAGGTCACTCCCCCCGATGATAATCCCCAATCCGCCCTTCCCATTGGTCCATTCAAAAAATCTGGCCTTCTCATTGGTAGGTGTTTAGAATAATTTCCTCCTGAACTTATACTACTCCTGGATAAATAATATGAATACAGCTATAACTGCGACAAATGTTGTTTTAAATACTGCTATAAGTCCAAGTCTATGGTTAGTTCCAAGCAGTTTAATAATTTTAAAAAATCCAGTTGAAGGATATAATAATAAATTAAAAGTTTCTGATGAAAATCTGGTTTTTGGAATTAACGAAAATTAAAATTATTACGAAGTTGAACAACAACATAGAATTGAAAAAATTGGAAAAGTTAGGAACTGAACAACAACCAAAGACCACTAAAATTACACCTACAGACCGCAAAGCTGTTAATACAACTGCTATAACAACAGTCATGGGTCCTACCCAAGAGGATTTAATTGTTTTATCTTTATCAATAATTGGTGGAATTTTATTATTGAAATATATCTTATAAAATAAATGACAATATCTTTAAAAATTTTTATTTCAAAAGATGAAACAGAAAAAATAATTCCATTAGATGAACCAATTATATTAAATAATTGACAGGAAATGCCTGTGATGATGTTTGTAAAATCAGCAAGTATTTTTTTGGATTATAATAATTGATATGAAAATATCCATTATTATACTTAGGATAATAGAAAAATTGACTTCAAAGGTGGGTATTATACTTTTAAAATTTTAAAAGCTGAATTAGAAAATGCGGGGTAAATTGAACTGGAACAAATTGAATTTTCCAGATAATGTACAATAAAATCGGATAAAACATTAAATTTGAAAACATTTGGTCCAATCATAGGATTTTCTGAGAATAAAGTAATACAACCAAACACATTAACAGAGAGTGAAAATGTATTAAATATTAATAACAACTTGGAATATGTAAATGTAAGCTGTAATATGATTGATAAAAGTAAAAATTTTGTAAATGGTAAAAGAAGCAATGTACTTATTCAAATACCTATAGAATCTGAACAAACATTAAAAGGAAGTGTTAGTAAAATTTATCCACCCGAAGAAACAGGAGGAATTAAATTATCAAATGGAATTTACAATGAATTAATATTCAAAGTAGAAGGAAATAATTCATCATCAATAGGAAATGTTTTATTGGAAATTATTATTAAATAAATTAGTTTATTCACAGGATATGATAATATAACAACAGGGGGTCTTCCAACAACAGGAGGTACAATGACCGGAAATATTAACATGGGATCAAATCATATAATAACATCTACCAATCCAACACAACCTGCTCATTTAGCAAGGAAGAAATACGTTGACAACAAAGTAAGCGGAGCAAAGGTCATTTTTTACCAAAATCTGGCGGTACAATGTCAGGAAATATTAACATGGGAAATAAAATTTCAACAGCTGCAAACCCTATGAGTGAAAAAGATTTGTGCTGGATAAAATATGTAGATGATGAATTGAAGAAAAAATTTGACAAAACTGGAGGCAATATAACTGGGAGAGTAAATTTAAAACAAGATATATATATGGATACAGGAAAATATATTCATAATTCAATGACAACAGTTCCTGGCCCAAATGTATTAATTGCAAAAGGATTTGCCGATTCAAGATTTCTTTATCAAGGAGGTTATTTAAATAGAGATTTTAACAACGGCCAATATCAATTTACAACATCAAGAGATCCGGCTTTTAATAATAATTTATGTAGAAAATTATATCTTGACAATCAAGATAATTTAAGAGTTTTGAAATCTGGTGATACAACAACTGGTGATTTAAACATGAATGGGAATGAAATTTATAACCAATGATGTTATTGTGGTAGCTAGTACGTATTAAGAAATTTATAATGTTAAAAATATTGATAGTAGTTCACAAGGGCATCATCTTACTAATAAAGAATATGTTGATAAAAAAATACAAGTTGAAAGTAAAAATGTAGCTTATCAATTAAATCTTATTGAAAGTTATATTTTAAATAATGATTATTAAGGTTATTTTGAAATTTATGATGACGTAAGCAGAATGACTTATAATGGAACTGATGGAAGACTTGAAATTTGGAAAAATCAAGCTAAAAATACACGGGAAAATTTTAATCGAACTAATAACTCGGAAAAACCCTTTTATAAAATTTCCGTTGTTGATCCACCAAAGAAAAGCTTATTATTTTGAAGGTATTAGAGATAACATGTAAATAAATGTAACTGTACATGCAGAAGCTGGAAAATCTCATGTTTTTAGTATATTTACTGTATTGTCAACTGAAGATATTATAAATGAAAGAATTGTTGTTGGTAATGGTATGAGTTATAATGATAAATATTATGGTTTTGGATGGAAAGGTGGAAAATTTTGTATATGGAAAGGTGATGATTATATAGAAATTCAAAACAATATTTATCCACTGAAAGCTTCAGCTATTGAATTGAATAAAAAAAATGGATTTAAGTGTAGAATGGGATTTAACATTACCTACAGCGAATCATAGTAGATTATGGATAAATGGTAAACAAGTTCATAATTTTACAAGTGTTGATAAAACTTCTTCAAGAAATAGTAAATTATTTTTAGGAAATAGAGTTTCAAGAATTTCAAGTCTTGATACAAGTCAAAACAAATTATTTAAAGGCAAACTGTGTTTTTTTAGTCTTTTGAAAAATCGTAAAATGAAAGAAAAAGAAATTAAACTTCAACATTATCTTTTGTGTAATAGATATGGAATTGATTTTGATGATTCAGCATTTAATGTAATTTAAAATTTATTATCAATAACTTGCAATAAATTTTAAATAAAATTATAAAAACAAATTAACGTATAAATAAATTAGTGCACAGAGTGAACCAACTGATAACAACAAAGTAACAGCAGTTGAAAAAACTGCTAAAGTAAAAGACCCAAGAAAAGTAGAATTGGGAAAAAGATTGGCAAAAATTTCAAAAGAAAGAAAAGCAAGAGAAAGACAGCTGGAAGCTGCTAAAGTAGAAAAAGAAGTGAGCGAAGCGAACAACTTCGTAAAAAGTGAACAATAAGAGATAACTGATTACATAGATTTTAGATATTTTATCGGAGGTGTGGGGCTTGTTGCTGCACTTGGTGGATTATATTATTCATATAAAAGAGATAAAATAGAAAATAGCATGGAAGAAAAAAATACACCACTCAAGGTTTTGATTAAACAGCATAGCTGATAAATTTTAAAAATTTTTTTCATGTATATAAATAAATGAATAGAAAAGAAGTGATGAATGAACTATTTGATTCTACGTTAATTACATTTGGAGCTGTAGGTGCTGGAATGATAACAAGAAAAGTATTTAGCGATGGTTTGTCAACTCCAGCTAGTTTACTGCCTGCTTTAAAACTTGCAGCAGCTGTGGGATTATCAACACTTGGAATTAAATATGCTCAAGACAAAAAGTGGCTTCCTACAGATCCATTTAAATCATAAAATAAAAAAATTAAATAAATGGAAACAGTTATTGGAGGATTATTTAATGCAGTTGCTTTTGTGGGTGCTGGATTTTTATTTAGTAAACTTAATCACAATGGATATGAAAATGAAATAAAAAGACATAATGAAGCAATGGAAAAATTAGGAAAAGATAAAGAAAAATGGTATGAAAACCAATTGGAAAAAAAAAAGAATAAATTGAAAAATTAAGGCAACAATTATCTGATGCAAATGCAGATATAAACCGAACAAACATGTCTTTGAAAACTCTCACAGAAATGAATAATCGTGTGAAAAGTTTAGAAAAAGAATACAACATATCATCTGCAGAGGAACCTAAATTATCTGATTATTATAAACCTTCTGAGGAGATGAAAGAATATCAAATGGTTGCTATAACTGTGATAGGATTAAGTGGCGGGTACATAATTTATAAATTTTTATAGTGTAATAAATAAATGAGCGAGCAACATAGATGTCTTGTATTCTATGGTTATGAATCTTCAAGTGATTCAGAGGAGGATGATGAAGATATTAAATGAACAGGTTTTGAAAAAACCTGTGAAAGCAAAGCTTGTACTTGTAGACTTGTAAATTATGAAATCTGTGACTATTGTATAAAAAAAAATTATGATCATTATAGTTCTGATTGAAAAAATTTTTGTATAATAAATAATTATACAAAAGTTAAAAGATTAGAAGACGTTGACTGTATGAAAAAAATTTCTTTAACACATTCAGAATAATTATTTGAAACAAAAACTTTCCAATTGTTTTCTTTTAATTTTTCTAAATAACTTTTTTGTTTATCAGATAATATTCCATGACCTTTTGGAGTTTTAAATTCTATAGCAAAGCCATTATAATCTTTAGAGATATTAAAAATTAATAAATCTGGTTTTCCACCTGTATAGCCTTTTTTCCAAGAAGTTCATCTTAATTTTTTAGTTTTTTGTAATTCTCCTAAACCTGCGTCTATTAACATGTTTGAGTGATTTTTTCTAATATATTTTACAACTTCTGTGTGCAGATCATATTCATTATCTAATTTTAATGAAACATCTTCATTCCATTTTTCTTGTTCCATTTATTTAAGAGTTTTATTTCTTAAATTAAAATTGAGTTCTTAATTTTAATTTAAGAAATAAAAATATATATATAAATAAACAATGAAAAAGTTTATAAAAGGTGAATTAAGAGAATTGAAAAAATTATTAGTGGTTAATTTAAAAAATGGTGAAGAAAAAATTTATCCAAGTATTTATAAAGCGTATAAAGAAATTGATATATTTCCTAAAAGTATAACAAATTCTATAAAAAAATATCATGAATTATACAAAAAATGTAAACATAGAGTTTGTACTTGTGAAAGATTATTTTACATTAAATATATTTAATATACAACACCAGTTTAAAAATCATATTTATTATAAAATATGATTTTTTTATTTTAAGAAAAAAAATATATATAATAAAAGAGTGAGATGCCAAATCAAAATCAAAACATACTGGACACAGATGTCCCAAATATTAATGTTACTTTATTAAAACCAAAAAAATACATAAAGGAGAAAAAAATGCCAAAAATTACAAAAGCAGATAAATTGAAAAAAAGAAATGATTTGATAAATTTAAAAAAAGACCTGGAAGACCAAAGAAAAAGAAAGAGGGGTGGTATGGAGAACTGAAGAAATCTGTTTTAGATTTATTTAAAAAGAAAGAGAAAGAGAATAGTCTGCAAAGCGATGAAGCAGACCAACAAGGTGATCATTATTTTACACTGGTTCATACAAAAGATTCACTTAATGGACCAATAAAAAAATATGAAATTAATGACCCTAAAAAGCTTGCTGGTTTTCGTCCCATGGAATTTTTTAATGCCGCAGAAGGGGTAATAAATGAAAAAATTATTAAAGAAAAAAATCAAAATAAGAATGGAATAATCTTGGCTATTGATTTTCCAGGTGGAAAGCGTAATCATAACAAAAATATCAGAGCCCAGCTCAGAATTCTTAGGTGTATCGCCATAGTGAAATAGGCAAACATTTCGTTGCCTTGTGCAACATCTTCAGAGTGTAGGTTTACAGAGACGAGAAAAAACTATATATATGAATCTATAATTACATATTGGAATAATTAGATGGCTAACCAATAGAAAACTGGGAGACGTAACAGGAAGTGACACGCATACGGAAGAGGAAAGCATTAGAATAGAGAAAGAGGTGTGGAAGAGGTATTTTCGTTGAGAAACGGCTTGTATTTAGAAATAAGTAAACTCTCACGAATGAGGAGTTAAAAGTTAGAGGAAGACCTGCAGGAAGAAATAATGGAAAAATCGTTGGGAGAAATGGTGTGATTAGTCTGGCGAGTATGAGCCTGGGTACTGGAAGTAGGAAACGAAGTGGTTGCTCATTTCTAACCCATCTAAGGCGAGATGAGATCGATGATGAGATCGAGATGTTAATGAGATCGTATGTTGTCTACAAATATATGTGTCAATGCTGCGGAGCATTGTATTTGGGCCAAACAAGGTGCCACTTACACACACGTATCTCAGAATACATGGGGGTTTCACCTTTGATGGGTTAGAAACGAGCAACCATTTCGTTTCCTACTTCCAGTATCCAGGCTCATACTCGCCAGACTAATCACACCATTTCTCCCAACGATTTTTCCATTATTTCTTCCTGCAGGTCTTCCTCTAACTTTTAACTCCTCATTCGTGAGAGTTTACTTATTTCTAAATACAAGCCGTCTCTCAATGAAAATACCTCTTCCACGACTCTTTCTCTATTCTAATGCTTTCCTCTTCCATATGTGTCACTGCCTGTTACATCTCCCAGTTTTCTATTGGTTAGCCGTCTAATTATTCCAATATGTAATTATAGATTCATATATATAGTTTTTTCTCGTCTCTGTAAACCTACACTCTGAAGATGTTGCACAAGGCAACGAAATGTCAGTAAATATGTTTTAAAACTTTTTGACTTGCCTATTTCACTATGGCGATACACCTAAGAATTCTGAGCTGGGCTCTGATATTTTTGTTATGATTATGCTTTCCACCTGGAAAATCAATAGCCAAGATTATTACTGATCGATATGACAAAGGATCGCTGTTCGCGTTCCAAAGCTTTCAGCACGTTGATCGCAAATTAGGCAAAGCTAAACTGGACTTGCTGTTCCTTCAAAGCTGCAAGAAAAGAAACTTTATCCCCAAATTTCTTCGTTTCAAGGTTGCAAACAGGAAACTGAGGAAATCTTCAGCTTACTATCAATGGAAAAGAAAACTTTTGGATGAAGAAATTGCTGTGAAGGGATCAAGAATGCGTGTTCTGACTACACAAGCATCTGATGCGTATTCGGTTCTGTCTTCAGGAGTCCGTTTGATTGATTTAATTCATCTAAAGTCTCCCTCTGATAAAGAAAACACCAGAACAATCGAAAAGCATCAAAGAATCCAGGAAAAGAAACTTCTGCGTTTATGTTCTACTTCTGTCGCTTCACCATCAATTAATCCAGACGATGTTATTTTTAATTACTCCAGCCATACACTCACGCCTGAAGAGAAAAATCTAGTGAAAGGGTTAAATTTTTCCTTGCCTAACAACAACCTGGACTATAAATACGGGCGACAGAGGTACCAGGCGGGAATCGCAGACGGAGAAGAAATAATAAAGCCCAGCAAAAAACACGCAAAATAGGCATGTTAAAGGTTTAAAATGTATTTCTAACGTTTCGTTGCTACACGCAACATCCTCAGATGTAATAGATGTAATACTTGTAATATAGTTTTTCATTCATTCTCTGAGGATGTTGCGTGTAGCAACGAAACGTTAGAAATACATTTTAAACCTTTAATATGCCTATTTTGCGTGTTTTTTGCTGGGCTTTATTATTTCTTCTCCAACCTGGACTATTGCGACTTTCTCGTGCCTTTTGAGTTCCTTCACAGACAACTTAAGAAAGAAGAGATCTATAAACACTCTGGTTTTGACAAAGATCACTTCAGGACCAAACTGAAGGACATCGCCTTATCAGGTTACCGAAACTTCTCACCACCAAATTTTTTGTTGACATGCGAAGACTACCAGATTTTGAAAGGATTAAGAGATGACCCAAACATCTTAATGATGAAGCCAGACAAAGGGAATGGAATCGTCTTGGTTGACAAAGATGTTTACCACAATAAAATGAGTGACATTCTTGCTGACACCTCGAAATTCAAGCCACTTTTATCCAGCCCGCTGAAGACAATGTTTCACCAAGAACAACATCTGTGCAACTTCCTGCTCTCTCTTAAGAAGGACAACATTATCTCTGAGGAACTATACGAACGTTTAACTCCAACAGGCTCTAGACCAGGCATTTTATACGTCTAACCTTCCAGTTAGACCTATTCTTTGTGCCATCTCAACTCACTCTTATAACCTTTCTAAATTTCTCGTTTCTATTCTCACACCTCTCTTAAGCAGTCCTTTTATAATTTCCGATACGTTTTCTTTCCTCGAGGAGTTACGTGCTTATAACCTTGATACTAATAACATATTTATGGCGAGCTTTGATGTTAACTCACTTTTTACTAACGTTCCACTAGATGAGACCATTGACATTATTGTTAATAAAGCTTTTGAGAATGCCACTCTTCACCTTGGCTTTTCCGTTTCTCGATTATGTAAATTGTTATGTTTAGGTGTTAAGAATGGTAATTTTTTATTTAACAACTCACTCTATGAACAAGTCGATGGTGTGGCCATGGGCTCCCCGCTTGGTTCTTTATTTGCTAATATCTTCTCTTCATCTTCTACTATTATAGAGCTTTCTGTTAAACCCGTAACGAGTACTTCGTCTCTATTCTCGTCCTCATTGTCCAATGAATTGCTGGTTGTGGTACTATTTGAGGATGGAGAATATCGAGAAGTGGAGTAGGAACATTGATAATTTGTGCTGTTGTTCAGGGTGTAGTTGTTGAGGAAAATTGGTTGTTGTTTTTCGATGATCAATTTATGGTAGTAGCCACTGAAAACACTCGTATTTTTTCAGCTCGAACAGCTGCATCTCTTCCCGAGCCAGATGGTAACGACTTCATTCTCCTTTGATATCTGGTGAAGTCACTTCGTAATAATTTAAATTTCTTCTCCGCTTCTTCTGCTGACATTCCAAACTTTTGGCCAACTTTTGGCCACCCATTAATTTTCTTATATTTGTCTTTGAAATCTCAGCAGAACTTATTGTACAGACATTCATAACTCTGGATTTCTAGCATAAAACGTTCAACTGTGAACACCTCTACATCCTCCATTTTTTTGTTGCCCCATCATTGTATCATGGGATAACATTGCCTGTTTTTGTTTTTTAAAGCGTTTCCATTGCCTTTTTTTGCCCCTGTTTGTCACTTCAGCGTTGTTTCTTGTTTTAGAGATAGAATGGGTTTTATCTCAAAAACAAGAAGCGACAAATCCTTTTTCTTGTTTCTGACGATTTTTCACAATGTTTTCATTTGCCGCTCGTGTTCAAAGGCAAAGGAAAACAATAAACAACAAGAAAAAGCTATATGGAAACCAGGCTTTAGTTATTAACAATATGTTCACATGTGTTAATTTGTTCTACATTAGCTGCGCTCACTCTCAAAGGAAAAATTTCATGCTTTTTATTTCCATTTTTGAACAAGCTTTCTTCTTCATTATATCCAAACACATTAATTGCAATGTTATTACCTTCTGCACAGCAGTTTTTTTCAAATTTATCAATATCTGAAAATCCACATGGGAAATTAATTCCATTAATATTAAAACTCTCAGCTTTCTTTTTTAAAATTTTTGTAACTCTGCCAGCATTTCTCAAATTTGGAGTGGTTTTCAAAATTTCACTTATTGCCACACAGCACAATAAGCATGTTTGATCACCATTCATAGGATTAATAATTGCATTTTTATTTTTTAAAAAATCTGGAGTAGGAATATAAGATGATGCAAGTAATCGTTTAATTTTATTAATATTAAGAATTATTTTTAAACTTTTATAAAATTTTCATAAACTTGAATTTCTTAAATATTCTTCAAAACTTTGAATAATTTTATTTTTAATTTTTTTTCATATATTTCATTAAAATTGTTTCCAGCTAAAATTTCTTCATAATAACTGTGAAAATGTGCTTTATCTATAGTTTCTTCTCCAGTTGCGGGATTTGTTTTTTTTCATTAAACATTCAAGAGTTAATCGTTGTTTTGTACTTGGATTTTCTTTAAATTTTTCAATTACCAACGATTTTATTTCAAAAAGCAAACCCAAAGGGTCATGTAAAGCTAATCTAGCTTTTTTCAAATCCAACACATATCTTTTTGTAACATTCAAAGCTTCTTTATCCAATTTAAACTTTGGTTCACTCATTACAGCTTTTTTCTGAAACTTGTTAAAAATATTCAAAACATTGTTTTTTAAATAATTAAACCAATTTATTGTCTTTTCTGTTCCTTTTTCAACTTTATTTCTATATTTATCAAATAAATTAATAACTTATTTTTTATTCTTGTTGAATAAATTAGTTACTTCTTCTTTAGACCTTTCAATCAAACTTTTAATTTTTGAAATATATTTTGTTGGTTTTAATAAAGAATTTTCATTAAAATAAGGATTAGGTGTATCAAGCAAACTCCATTTAAAAACATTTTTTGGTTTTAATAAAGGAGTATTAATATTTGGAATAGGTTGATCCATGATATTTTCACTTTTCATATCTACTCTTTTATTATATGTAATTTTTTACTTAAATAAAAAAATCATATTTTTTAATAAATATGATTTTTCAAAAATTAAATTTTATAATATTAAAATTAATTTTTTTGGTTTCATTTTTTGTTTTAAAACAATTTTATAATTTGGATAAATTTTTTCACTGGTTTTATAATCAATATCAAAATCATTAAAAATACATTTTTTTTAATAATTAATAAAATAATCATGACGTGGTAACAACTCTCCTTCACCTGAAAGTTTAACAATTTTATTTGTAAAAATATAATATAAATGTTCTCTATCATAATCTTCAGAATTTAAAAATATTTTAACAATTTTTTCTGACTCATTGTTTTTTATGATATAAATATTTTTCCTTAAGATAAAAATGCTTAGTTAGCCAAAAAATAAAAATTAATGTAATTTTTATTTTTTAATAACTAAAAAAGTATTTTCTCCCACATACAAATCTTTCTTTTTTTCAATTCTATGTGATATACTTTCAGGATTTACTCCAACTTTTTTTGCTGCAGCATACATACTTTGAAAATTTAATATTTGTCCAGTTTTTCTGTTTATAAGAATTACTGATATTGGTTTTTTAACTTTTTCTTTACAATATTTTTCAAAAGTTTCATTAGGTTTAGAAATTTCCAAACCAAGCATTTTTTTCAAGCTCATTTTCCGTAATATTTTATATTTTGTTCTCTTGCCATTGCTGCTAATTGTCTATAAGTATAGCCCGCTTGCAGTGTATAACTTTCACAATGCTTGCTTTGCTCGCTCATTTTATTTATGTATATATATTTTTTATTTAAGAACAAATTTATATATCTTTTAATAACATACAAAATGCATCAAAATTTTTAACAAGTACAGTAAGATTTTCTTCCAATTTTTCAATATTAATTTGTTTTACCTCTATTAAATAATTCAAAAACTTGATATAATCAAATTTTTTTCTATTTTTTGAAACTCTCTTAATTTTATATATCAAAAAAAACTTCTCTTTTACATTCAGAAATTTTTAGTAGTCTGTAAAGTCCGGGGACCGGCACATTTTTCAACACATTTTCAAAATGGGTCAAAATTTTTCAGTGTTGCAGGGAAATCCCCTAACACAGCAGGCTGATAAATTCCAAACATTCCAAACATGCTCGATCTCCCTAACAACCAGCCTAACTCGATGTCAACAAAAAACTATTTTCGGACTTGCCGGTTGTTAGATATATCTGGAATGTATGGAATGTGAAGAAATCCCTCAACATCAGGTTTGGGGTCACCTTTTTCCTAATGACACCATTTCCAGCCACTTCCAGGAATTTGATAACGTTACCGGGAATTTCATCAAAATTTTTCAAAGTGTCACAGGGGAATCACCCGAAGAACATTCCAGAATATTTTTCGCATTCCATATATGCCTAATCTCCTTCGACATACCAAATCTCCCTACAACCTAACTTGATGTCAACAAAAAAAAATTATTTCACTTGCGCCGGTTCTTGGGGGATATCTGGAATGTATGGAATGTGGGAAAATCCCTTACACAGCAAAGCTGATAAATTAAAATAATTAAGATTCTAAAAGTTGCCACCAGTCAATCACCTGTAAATCACCTGTGAAACAAAGACAGAAGTGAATGTAGAATATGTAACACGATCACTAAAGTGTCAAGAATTACCCATATTAATAGACGTGATCCAAAAACGAGAGAAGCTGAAGACAACCAGAAGACAAACTCATCAGAATGCCTAGCTTATGAAAGCGGACGTTTATGACTCCCAAAGGAGTAGGAGAAGTGATATAAGTAATATGAAACTCAGAAAACCAACAGTTCATAATTGTTATGTAACACAACCGTGTTATATAACAAAAAAATCTTAAACCAGCAGCTTGATTACTACTCTTCTCAATCTTCACTCAAACAATTGGCAAGCATTCGTCCTCACATTTTTTCAAGTTCTTCTGCATTTCTATTAAGCTTGTGTTCAAGAAACTTCCTTTTTGAAACCCAATATGTCAGAGATTCCTTCACCTTGTTCCATTGTTTCAACAGCTTTTCTTGTTCAGATTTCTTGTTGTTCCACATCCTCCTAAGGTCTTCTTTAGGTATTGAATCTTTGTTTATGATGTTTTGAAGAATCTCCGCTACTGTTTCCACTGGTTTTTGACGTGGTGGTATGGATCCTACGTGACTCACTGCTTGGGTTGAGATTAGATCTGTTTCATCGAATTGCATAGTGTCACCATGACCATGTTCCATATTACTAATCTCACTTCTGACTTAATTTCACAAGCACATAAACTCTTATACTAATGATGCAGGAAGTGACATCATAATTTGATTGACTGATTCTGAGTCTGTGAATGACAACCACTGACCATATGATTGGAGGAAAAAGGGGGATTACCCAACTTAACAATCGGAAGTGGCATCAACATTCCAAACATGCCTAATCTCCCTAACAATTTGAACAGCTCGATGTCAACAAAAAAACTATATTTAGTTTGCTCGGTTGTTAGGGATATCTGGAATGTCTGGAATTTATCAGAAGCGCTCACTTGCTGTGTGGGGAAATCCCTCAACGACATGCAGGGAAATTACCTTATTTTAACACAATTTTAAACAAACAATGTCGCTGTAAAATTTGTGGAAAAATTACTTTTTATCGGGAATAAAAAAAATAATAAATAAAAAATGGGAAATTCAAAATCAAAAACAAAGATAATTCCAATAAGGGTTCAAACAATGACACAAAATTAGATGTAAATCTTCATGGGTATCCACCAATAAATTTTAGAAAAATTAAAAAAAGTGGTTTTAGAATCGGGGCACATGTTGATATTGGAATGAAAGATTTTGAAGCCGGAATGACGTTTGGGAAAAATAATGTACACAAAATTCAGTTTTCAGAAAATAATAATTTAAAATTGTTAAGATCTTTAGAAAACGAATAATCAACAAATAGCAACTCAAAAGAAAAAGATAAAATAATAAATACACTTATGAGCAAATTAACTATAAATGAAACAAAGCAAAGCGTGGGTGAAACCCGCAAAAACCGGAGCACGGTGACGGCAAGCCATTCAGATCAGTAATTTTGTAATAAAAATATATCATTACAAAATTAATTTTATTAGTCATCTTTTTTGCTGGCATTGGTATTGTCGGTTTTTGATTGTTTTTTAATAACATGTTTTCCAACTGTAACTCCACCAGGTAGTATTCCAAGATATGGTAAATATGGACTTAGTTTTTCAACTACAGATTTTACATCACGTTTCAGTAATTTATCTTTAATAAGTTCTTTTTCCAATTCTTCACTGCTTTCAATTGCTTCTAACCCACCTAAAAAATCTGCAAATTTGCTAATTAATAAATCTGTTAAAAATACATTTGCTTTTTCTGCTTGTTTTGCCTCATATTCTGCATAAATTTTAAATATAACTTTATCACTTGATTTTTTCAAATTTTGAACAGATTGACTAATTTCCCCATCTTCAGACAATTTTATCAATTCTTCTCGTTTTTTCATTACTTCTTTTTTCACATTAGCTTCACTGTTTGCAGTTGTTCCAATTGGCGGAACTTCTAAATTTTCTTGTTCACTTTGTTCACTCATTTATTTTATAACCAAATGGAAAAATTAAATTAATTTCTAATCTTGAATATTTTTTTGTTTTTAATGTTTCTAAAATTTTATCCAGTTCTTTTTTACCTTCTACTGTGCAGTCACCTACATCTAAATATTCTTGAATTATTGTTGCCATATCTTTTTTATTCAGGTTATAAAATGTAACCAATTTTGAAATATTTTCTCTAAATGGTTTTGCAATTGATGTCAATTGTTGCGTGATAACAACAACAGAAAGATTATAATGTCTTGCAGAAAATCCTAATTTAACCAATTCACTTGTTCTATTTTTTAAATTTTTACCACTTGCACAATCATCAAGAATAATAAGACTTTTAGTTCCTTTTGAAAATTGAACTATTAATTTTAACCAATCTTCAACGTTATCTTGATCACAAGGAATAGCAATAAAATCTTCATCTTTATCATATTTCCAATTTTCATAAGTTTTATTCCATTCAAATGTCGGACAAATTAAAAAAACATAATCAAAATAATTCTTATATTCATTTTCTATAAAATCTAAAAGATATTTTCTTTTTCCACAAGCAGTCATTCCAACAATTATCATATTAAATTGTTTTTTTATGAACTTGTTGCTTTGCTGAGAACTTTGTTCGATTGTTTCACTCACTTCACTGTTATTCATTTTTTATTTTTCAAAAATCCTTGATTTTTGTTTTCAAAATTGAATTGATGACAAATCTTTATTTACAATGTTTAACAATCCATCACTTATCACAAATATAAAGAAAACTTTGAACTTAAAAAGAAGTATCGAAATATTGCTACTCGTGAACGAAGGAAAGCTCTTACTGCATACTGGTACAAAAAGTCCGAAGAAATGAAGTCCAAACCACATGACTTCTTTGACACATTTCGACCTTTTCTGAACAACAAAACAAAAGATGCTAATCCAATATTCCTTAAAAACAAACAAGAGGACGGAATTATTGAAGATCAAAAGCAAGTTGCTGAGATTTTTGCTAACTATTTCTCCACTATTGCATCCGATATTGGAGGCAACCATGTGATCAGTCTAACGGAAAATTAATTTAACAACCACAGTAGTGTTCAAATGATCGAAACCATCTATAGCAACTCTTTATTTCAATTTAAACATGTAAATACAAAAGATGTACAAGACTTATTTAAAAACCTCAATCCTAGAAAATCTTGCTGTGATATTGGACTAATGCCAAAATTAATGAAGAAAATAGCAGAGGGCATCGCACCATCATTGACGAGTCTTTACAACAAATGTATTGAAACTAGTAACTGGCCAACTATATGGAAAAGGGGAGAATACACTCCTGTATTCAAGAAAGGGAACAAGTATCAAGTAGAAAATTATCGACCTATCACTACGCTTCCGATTATTGACAAGGTTTTTGAATCATTGCTTAGTAAACAAATAACCCATCATTTTGATCCTACTCTATCTCCAAGATTGACAGCATACAGAAAGAATCATAGTTGTGAAATGACATTAGTTAGACTTATAGAGGACTGGAAACATGCTATCGACAAAAAAGAATTAGTGACTATTCTATCTACAGATATGAGCAAGGCTTTTGACTCTCTATGTCACAACTTAGTCATCTAAAAGCTCAAAGCATAAGGGTTCACTAATCAATCATTGGATCTCATTCGATGGTTTTTGAATGACAGATATAGCTGTGTAAAACTTGGCACTATCAGAAGTGAATGGTCTAAAATGTCACATGGCTGTCCTCAAGGATCTTCATTTGGTCCATTATTATGGAACTTATTCCAGAATGACATGACCTTGATGGCTAAAGATACAAACCTTTTCATGTATGCTGATGACCATCAGCTATATGTAACAGGGTTGGACTACGATATCGTATCTTCCAGGTTACAAAATCAAGGAAAGTTAGCCATGTCATGGTATAGGGATAACTTCTTACTTGCCAACACAGAAAAGTTTCAATGTCTTACTATCAATCCAAGAAACATTGACTCAGATAAACAGACTGAAGCCTTGCAGATTGAAGATCAGATCATCACCAACACTTTGCAAATCAAATTACTTGGAGTTGAAATAGATGATAAGCTTAATTTCACCAACTGTATAAGTAATATTTGCATAAAAGCAAGTCAAAAAGTTGGTGTACTATCGAGATTACGAAAGTTGATACCATGCAAAGCAAAACTGATAATCTACAAATCATCCATTCTGCCTCACTTAACATATTGCCATCTGGTATGGCATAACTGCAAATCTTCTGACAGCAGAAAAATAGAGCAGATTCAAGAACGTGCACTTAGAGCAGTCTTTAACTCCCATTCAGAAACATATGAAAACCTTCTGGTTCACGCAGAGCTTCCTTCATTATTAAATCGAAGACTGCAAGATATCGCTATATTAATGTACAAAGTAAAATATGGCCTCACGCCGATTATTGTTGGCGAACTATTTAAGCAGAAAAACACAAGTTACTCACTAAGAAACAGTGATTTTGATATCCCTACTTTCAATACTATTAACCATGGAAAACATTCTCTGAGATATCAAGGACCTTATATACGGTCGAAATTAGATAACAAATTGAAAGGTTCCTCAAATATTGAATCCTTTAAAAAGAACATTAGAAAAAAAGACCTAATGTTGCTTTTAAACAACAACGATAACTGCTGTAGCCTTTGCAATTCTTAGAAACAACTTTTTATATACTTATTGGTCTATTTTATATTTTATATATGCTACGAATTTTAACTGTATATACACTTATTTTTTTTTAGTGTCCCCAATTAGTTGTGAAAACTTAATACATTGACACATTAATAAAGTTGTTATTGTCATTATTATTATACCTGCTACAGAAATAGCAACTGCTGATAAACCTAATAAATTTTCTTTTGCCCATTTTTTTAAATCTTTCTAATCTTCCAAGGTCAGGTTCTTCAGCATTTTCATTTAAAATCTGTATTCCTTCTTCACTAATTGGTCTTTCATTATTTTCAAGTCTCATTTTATCTGCTTGAAGTTTTGCAATTTCTGAAAAACTTTTATATATACTTTTTTGGGGTTCAGCTGTTTCTAAATCAGATTTATTTTTCCAATGTTGATGCTCTCTATCAAATCCATCAATTTTTCCATGTATAACTTCTTTTTTTTCAATTCCTGATAGATTTGAGTCAATACCCTCCAAATATACTAGTCCTCTAAATTCTCTTAATTAATTTCTTTCAAATAATGTTCGTCTTGGATCCTGTTCATTATCAATTAATTTTTTAAAGTTATTTTCACCAATTATATTATCAATTTTAGTTTGAATTTCTAAAATAGAGTCATTAGTGATAGAATTGACAATTTCACTTTCAAAATAACCATCATCACCTTCAGCAAAGCTGTCTCCAATTCTTTGTTCTATTACCGCACTTGGAGTTTTTTCATATTCTTGTTTTGCTTTTTTCATATAATTATTAAATTCATCAACATATTTCTTATTTTTTCTGGTAAATAACTCTGGTTCATTGTTGGTATTGACATTACAAATTTTTTCACCTTTGAAAATAATTGAAACATTTACTTTTTGGTCTCTTACAAATGTTGTTTTATCCAACAATATAGTATTATTTGGTCCATTTTTCTTTTCAAGTCGAATTTTAAATATTTTTTTAAAACTTAGTTTTCTATCATTAGTTATTATCGATTTTACATTTCTCGTTCTTCTTGATATATTCACAGGTGTTTCTCTTGAAAGGTCAACCCTATTAAATTTTCTTTTTGGATTTTCTGTGTTTATTATGTTTATACTTCTATTATGACCCTCAGGGTTGTCTTCAAGATCATCCCACCAAAACTTGTTTCCTCTTCTTCTTTTTCTTCTTCTTCATTATTTCTATTTTTCATTTCAATATCATCAAAACCTTCAGACATTTATTTATTTTATTTAATTTATCATCTTCGATGTTTTGAATATTTTCTTCTGGTAACCAAGAATTATGTTTATTGTCATAGCCTAACCACTTTACCAACACCATATTTTTTCCATTGACTTTTTTCTTTTTTAATATTTTCTCAACTCTATACACATCATCCTTTTTATCCACAGCAGATAATTCCTGTTCATAAAATTTTCCAACAATTGGTTCTCCATCAAGATCGTCTATTTCATACATGTTTGGATCACCTCTAAATACTTTTACAATTTTAAAAATTTCTTCTGTAAAATTAGCTTCATAACCTTTAGTAAAGATATTCTTATATTTAGAAATTCTAACAGTATCACCAAATCTCCTAATGGGTAACCATATAGTGTAATCCACACTTGGTCTTTGTTAGACTTGTTCACATCAGCAGGTTTCATTAATATACTACTGTGTTTAGTATGGTTATAATTATCTACAAGTTCATCTACATGGTTAATCCAATTATAAGTTCCCTTGCTATAGAAATATTTCCACATGGATGTTTTTAGAGTTCTGTCAAATCTTTCAACTATAGCTGCTTTTCTATCAGAGTTTGTAGAAAAATATTCAACATTATGTTTTCTCAATAGTTCTTTTACACCTACATTGTAAAATTCTTTTCCTTCATCAAATTGAGCGACTTTTGGGTATTTACCAAATCTTTCTTTAAATTGTTTTAATAATTCATCCACAGCTTTTGTCATGTTTTTAGTATCTTTTCTGTAAACAGGAATTGCGAATACATATCTACTTAAAATTTCAACAGCTGTCAGTATCCAATAATATCCTTTGTTCTGGTTTTTATATTTTCCCATATCAACCAAATCCATTTGTATTTGATCAGCTAAATCTTTGACAAATGTTCTTTGGAATTTATGCCTTCTAACAATTGGTTTGTACCTTGTAAAAGTATCTTGTGTTTTTAACCAGTCTTGCACAATTTTTCTACTAATGTTTAATCCCTTTTATTTTGCTTTTTGATAAAGTCTTTTCACAGATTGATAACCTGTTTCTGGGTTGTAGTAAATGTCTCTTAACTCTTGTTCAATAACATCTTCTTTATCTTTCATTTATTTTTTAATATTGTAAAAATAAACAATGAATCAAAAAATGGTGGAAGAAGCTTCAAAAAAATTTTATGGAAAATATTATGATCTTGTTAAGAAAGAACAAAAAATTGTAGATAAAAAATTAAAAGAACATTTTTTAAAAAAATATCCTTATGCAGATTTGCGAAGGTTTAACTTCACACAAGATTATACAAAAGACAGAATTTTTGATGGAGCAAAAATCTATTTTATTAATAATGACGTTATACAAACTGATATTTCCTCAGATACTTTTAAAAATGATCCAAATATGACAAAATATCTTTATATTAATAAACCAGTTGAACACAGCGACAGCAGGCGTTCCGCCCACTTTCCAAAAATTTGGAAAATCGGAGGAACTGTGCAAGAATTACCAAAAGGAAAAAGACATGTTGATTATACAGGTAAATCTTATTATTGGGATAATTTCCCAACACAGTATGTTTTAAGTTATCCTATTAATCAGTTTAAAATTTATGTAAACAATACGGATTATTTTCAAAGCAATTTACCCGGATTAAATATAACAACAAATGATAATGCAAAATGGTCACTGAAGGAACCTTATTTTCAAAGCATTATAGGAACATGGATAGCATCTTATGGCTGTGGAATTTCAATACAACATTTATTATTTAGTTCAGATGTTCCAAAACAAATTACTTTATTTATTAGATTTCATTTATATTTTACAGTCAGAAGAATTATGAGACAATTTCAAACTGGAGACTTTTCAATTTTGAATACATTTAATGCAAATTTTTTAAAAGATCATTATCCAAAGTGGACATGGCAAGAAATGTTACATTATAAAAATTAACATTTACGACAAGACACCATACGTACAGATCCACACACAACCTATCAACATGGTCCAGGGCAAATTAGAGACACTCAAAATGATTATAAAAAATGTATACCTAGAATGTCAAATGGATTAACTATCAAGGGAACAGAATTATTAAATCAGAGCATTGAAGCATATCTTTATGCAATCCTTGGAGCACAAGCTAGAACTAGACAAAGTATTTTTGGGCCAAGAGCTTCAGCATTAGAAACACAAAAAGTTTTTAGACAAATTGTTGAAGATTCTATAATAAATTATGATACATCAACATGGATTAATAATATGAATCAGGCAATTTCGTCAACTAATGTAGTTATAAATACTGCTATAAGTCCAACTTTATGGCTAATTCTGAGCAGTTTAATTATTTTTAAAAATCCAATTGAAGGATACAATAATAAATTAAAAGTTTCTGATAAAAATATGGTTTTTGGAATTAATAAAAATTTAAATTATTCTGGGTCAAAGACCCGCAAAACATCCCCTGTGAAAAAAAAACAACACAACATAGAATTGAAAAAATTAAAAAAATTAGATGACAAACCTCAAAAACCTTCTGTACATAGTGAGCGAAGCAAACAAGTTCGTAAAAAACCAGTGAGGGATTCAAAAAAGCTTACTACAACTACACCAACAACCACGGCCCCTACAGGTGATAATTTAATTGTTTTATCTTTATCAATAATTGGTGGAATTTTATTATCAAAATATATATTATAAAATAAATGACAATATCTTTAAAAATCTTCATCACAAAAGATGAAAACTCAGAAAAAATAATTCCATTAGACGAGCCACTTATATTAACTAATTGTAATAAAATGTTTGTAAAATCAGTTAGTATTTTTTGGAAATTTAATAATTTATATAAAAATATTCATCATTATACTTATGATAATAGAAAAATTTACTTCAAAGATGGATATTATACCTTTAATATTTTAAAAACTGAATTAGAAAATGTCGGCACAATTGAACTGGAACAAATTGATTTTTCTGGAAAATGCACAAAATTGGATAAAACATTAAATTTGAAAACATTTGGACCAATCATAGGATTTTCCAAGAATAAAGTAATACAAGCAAATACTTCAACAGAAAGCGACAATGTAGTAAATATTAATAACATATGCTGTAATATGATTGATAAAAGTAAAAATTTTGTAAATGGTAAAAGAAGTAATGTACTTATTCAAGTTCCAATTGAATCTGAACAAACATTAATAAAAGGCAGTGTCTCAAAAATTTATCCACCTGAAGAAACAGGAGGAATTAAATTATGAAATGGAATTTATAATGAATTAATATTCAAAGTAGAAGGAAATAATTCATCATCAATAGGAAACGTTTTATTGGAAATTATTATAAAATAAATGAGTTTATTTTACGGATATGAAAGTAAACATGAATCTGATGTAACAGGAAAATTTTCTACCACAGGAGGGGATATGACAGGAGATATTAACATGGGATCACACTATATCATAACATCAGTTGATCCTACAGCAAATGCGCATTTGGCAAGAAAAAAATATGTAGATGACAAAGTTGCAAGCAGTAGAGGAGGAACTTCAGCATTTCTATCAAAAACAGGAGGCACAATGACAGGAAGTATTATCATGGGCGATAATAAAATTTCCACAACTACGAATCCTGTGAGTGATAAAGACCTTTGTAGGAAAAAATATGTGGATGATCAAGATTCTAGAAAATTATCAGTAACAGGAGGAACAATGTCTGGAAATATTGTAATGGGAAATAACAGAATTACAACAACTGCGGACCCTACAGGTGATAAAGATTTGTGCCGTAAAAAATATGTTGATGATCAAGTAATTACTAAATTATCTTTAACTGGTGGAACAATGACAGGAGATTTATCAATTGGAAACAATAAAATAATCACAACATCAGATCCAACAGATGATACAAAATTATCCCTGACTGGTGGAAGCATGATGGGAGATATTAATATGAGAAATCATAAAATTATTAAAAATTCAGATCCAACAGAAAATACACATTTAACTAGGAAAAAATACGTGGACACGCTTGTTGATGATAAAACTGAAACGGTGCACACAGCACTTAAAAATACTGCTTACCAATTAAACCTTATTCAAAGTTACATATTAAATTCGGATTATGGTGAAATTTATGATGGAACAGATAATAGAGTAGAAATTTGGCATAATCAATCAAAAATTTCAGATGAAAATTTTACAGAAACCAACAAATCAAAACAACCTATTTTAAAAAACTCTAGTACTTTGACGGACTTATTTAATTTTGGATTATACTCTCAATTCTGACAGAATGACAATATTAATGGGGAATAAAAATACAGATCAAAATAATTGCAGAGGATTTGGATATAAAAATAAAAATAAATTTGTTATATATGGTGGAGGAACAGACTATTACGAGATTGATCAAAGTTTTTTTCCAATTAAAACAAATATTTTTGAAAAATACAAAGTCCATTGCATAAGTGTTCATATTGATGTGGAAAGTAATCCAAAAACAAATAAATCAAGCTTTTGGGCAAATGGAAAATTAATTAAAGATTTTACATCTTGAGCAATAACAAGTGGAACAAATAATTTAATTTTTGGATCTGAAATTTCAAAAAATTCTTTTATATTTGAAGGAGAGATTTTTTTCACTTCTACATTAACTGAAAGAAAAAGAAATTTTAATAAATCATGTTGCATTATGTAAAAAATTTAATGTAGATTTTGATGAATCTATTTTAAATGATTTGTAGAAATCGGAGATTTCTGCAGCAAAGCCGTAACTTGAATCAGAACAGTTATGCTTGTTTAAAATTTGTTTGTAATTTTAAATAGACTTATAAATAAATGAGTGAACAATGCGAAACAAGTAAACAAACTGATAATACTCCTGCTAAAGTAACAGCAGTTGAAAAAACAATTAAAACAAAAGACCCAAGAAAAGTGGAATTGGGAAAAAGATTGGCGAAAATTTCAAGAGAAGCAAAGTAGAAAATGCTAGAGTAGAAAATGAAGAAATAAATAATTACATTGATTTTGGACCTTCTGCTTTGCGGTATTTGATTGGAGGTGTAGGGGTTGTTGCTGCACTGGGTGAATTATACTTTGCATGTAAAAAAAGACAAAAGGGAAAGTGAACAAAGCGAGCAAACGGCAAAGCTGGGCATGCTTGAGCAAAATGAACAAAGAGAAGAAAAAGAAATAGTAAGAAAGAATGAGAACAAAATTAATAAAAGTGTGCAATTGCAGGGTGGCCCATCAAGGTGTTCTATTGAAAACCTGTAAGGAAGCAAAGCTTTAATAAAAAATTTTTTTATGTATATAAATAAATGACTGAAATGAATAGAAAAGAAGCTATGAATGAATTATATGATTCTACACTAATTACATTGGGTGCTGTGGGAATTGGAATGATAACAAGAAGAGTATTTAGTGATGGTTTGTCAACTCCAGCTAGTTTAGTGCCTACTTTAAAACTTACAGCAGCTGTAGGATTATGAACACTTGGAATTAAACATGCACAAGACAAAAAGTGGATTCCTACAGATCCTTTCAAATCTTAGAAACCGAATGAACGGCGAAGCTGGACATGCTTGAGCAAGACAGCAAAGTGTGTGAACAAAATAAAAAAAATGGAAACAGTAATTGGAAGATTATTTAATGCTGTTGCTTTTGCAGGTGCTGGATTTTTATTTAGTAGACTTAATCATACTGGATATGAAAAAGAGATAAAAAGACATAATAAAGCAATGGAAAAATTAGCAAAAGATAAAGAAAAATGGTATGAAGAGCAAGTGAAAAGAAAAGAAGAAATTGAAAAATTAAGACAATTATCAGATGCAAATGCAGATATAAACCAAACAAACAGCATTAAAAACTCTTGCAGAAGTGCAGCAACGCAAGCAAGCTCTGAATAATCGTGTGAAAAGTTTAGAGCAAGAATACAGTGAAGCTGTTGGAAATGAGCCAAAATTGGAAGATTATTATAAACCATCAGATTAAATGAAAGAATATCAAAATGTTTTTTTTTCTGGTTGGAATCTCAGGAGGCTACATAGTTTATAAATTTATATAACGGTATATAAATAAATGGATCCTGTTGTAATGTTTGAAATTATAATTATTTCTTCAATATTGCTTTTTGGTTTAATGGTAAAAATTTTACAACATTGTTTTAAATGTTAAAAAATAAATGATTAAAATTTTTTAATTTATATTAGATTATTTTAAAGACATCAAAGACGGTAAAAATAGAAAAATTGATAAAAAATATATATAATTTATTTAAAATTGCAATTAATAAATATCATAATTCATTATTTTTTTATTTAGATTACAAGGGTTATAATTGTAATTTTATGGAAAACTTTAAAAATTTAATAAATTTGGAAATTAAATTATGTAAAATTTACAAGATTCAGAAAAGAAAACTCCCAACTTTTAACTTATTCATTTTTGTTCAATAAAAAATTATACATAATAAATAAACAATCAAAGTCATTATACTATTAAGCAATTGAGAGATATTGCAAAAGAAAAAAAAAATAAAATATTATAAAAATTATAACAAAAATGAGCTGGAAAAAATGCTAGGTTTGGAAATTAGTAAACCAGTTGAAATTTTTGAAAAATATTGTAGAGAAAAAATTAAAAAACCAAAATCAGTAATTATTATAAACAAAGAAACAGGTGAAATTTTAAAATTTAAAAGTCTTTATTCTGCTGCAAAAAATTTTAACCTAAATGGAGAAAGCATCAAGTACAGAATTAAAACTAAAAAAGATTTGAAAATTAATAATAAAAAATTTTTGATTTTTGCCGAATAAACATTTTGCTTTTAAGAAAAAACAATGAATCAAGTAGTCTCAGAAAAAGTTGTTCAAATATTTTTAAAACCAGAAAATTATGAAAATTATGATAATGAAGATCTAAAATATATTTTTAGAAAAAAAAATTGCTAAACTTTCTGGAGAAGGACAATTATTACCACATCATGAATATTCAATCAATTTTTAAGAAAAATTCTGTATTTTTAGTGATTTTGATATTGATTACAAAAACAAAGAAAAAAATTTACACAAATTATAAAATTATTTTGAAATCGACCAAAAAAATTAAATTTATCTATTAATATTTTTAAATTTAATTATTAGGGACCTTTAGTGAGTGGTTAAGAATAAAAATCATCTGATTTTTATTTGTTTTTTTTTTCGTGCCAGATTGCCTTTAAAGAAAAAATAAACATATAAATAAAGAATAAACACAACAAAAAATTTATTGGACACAGATGTCCCTAATATTAATACAACTTTATTAAAACCAAAAAATGTTTTTAAAAGAGTAAATTTACTTGATACACCAAATCCTGGTTATGATTTTAAAAATATATTACAACCAACAAAATATATTTCAAAAATTAGAAGTTTGATTGAAAGGTGTAAAGAAAAAGCAAATAATTTATTTAACAAGTCTAAAGAAGAAGTACTTCATTTATTTGATAAATATAGAAATAATGTAAACAAAGGAACAGAAAAAATAACAAATTGGTATAATCATTTAAGAGAAAATGTTTTAAATATATTTAACAAAATATAGGAAAAATCACAAATGTCTAATCCAAAGTTTGAGCTGGATAGAGAAGCTTTGAATGTTACAAAACATTATGATCTAGATTTGGAAAAATGTGGAATGACTTTATATGATCCTTTGAGTGTGTTGGAAAAAATAAAACCATTGGTGATTAAAAAATTTAAAAAACATCCAATCACATCGAGTGAAGCTCTCAGAACCACAGGTTCAAAACAACAATTAACCTTTGTTTGCTTAATGAAAGAAACAAATCCTGGAACTGGAGAAGAAACAACAGATAAAGCACATTTTCCTAGCTATTGTGAAGAAATTTTTACTGGAAGCAATTTTGATGAAATATATGGAAAAAGTGGTTAAAAAAATTATTCTAAGTTTTGAAGAATATTTAAGAAATTCAAGTTTATGGAAATTTTATAAAAGCTTAAAAATAATTCTTAATATTAATAAAATTCAACGATTAATTGGTTCATCTTATATTCCTACTCCAAAATTTTTAAAAGATAAAAAGCAATTATTAATCCTATGAATGATGACCAAAAATGTTTATTGTGGTGTGTGGTAATAAATGAACTTTTGAAAACCAATCCAAATTTGAGAAATCCTGGTAGAATTACAAACATTTTAAAAAAGAAAGCTGAGGGTTTTAATATTAAAGGAATTAATTTCCCATGTGGATTTTCAGATATTGATAAATTTGAAAAAAATAATAAAATTACAATTAATGTGTTTGGATATAATGAAGAAGATAGTAAATTTGGAAATAAAAAGCATGAAATTTTTCCTTTGAGGGTGAGTAAATTGAACGAAGAACATGTGAACATATTGTTAATAACTAATGAAAACGGTTATAAACATTATTGCTTAATTAAAAACATGAGTAGATTATTTTCAAGTCAAGTAAAGAAAAATTACATATTTGCCATTATTGTTTGCAAAATTTCAGAAATGAAAAAACTCTTGGAAATCATTTGGAATACTGTTCAAAATATAAATGTGGAAAAACTGTTTATCCTAATAAACAGGAAAAATTAAAATTTAAAAGTTATGAAAGAATGCACAATGTTCCATTTGTAATTTATGCAGATTTTGAATGTAATTTTAAAATATGAGGATAAAAATATTGGTGATAATACAAAACAATTTCAAAAACATGAACCGTCTGGATATTGCTATTTGATAAAATGTTTTGATGATAATTTATTTAAACCAAAATTAGTAAAATACACTAAAAAATCTGATGAAGACGTTTCAGCTAAATTTGTAGAAAGTTTAGAAAATAACATTAAAAAAATACATGAACAATTTAAATTTCAAAAAAAAATAATATTTACAACAAAAGAAAGAAAAAAATTTGAAAGAGCTGAGAAATGTTATGCTTGTGCTAAAGAATTTGAAAACGATAAAGTTGCCGATCATTGTCATTATACTGGAAAATATCGTGGAGCTGCTTGTATTAGTTGTAATTCAAAAATGAAAAAGCCTAAATTTGTTCCAGTTATGTTTCATAATTTACAAAATTATGACAGCCATTTGTTTATTAAAAATCTTGGAGTTTCAGAGGGTGAAATTAATTGTATCCCCAACACAGAAGAAAAATATATTATTGTTGATAAATTTGAATCTAAAAAACTAATTACAGAAAAACAGTTTAAAAGTTGATGTAAAGAAAATATTATTGAATATGAGGAATTTAATCATGAAAAAGGTGAAATAAATGGCTCAAAGTTGCTAAAGTATAAAATCAAAGAAATGATTAATGATAAAAAACAAATTAGATTTATTGATAGTTTTAAATTTATGCAAAGTAGCTTAGCAAACTTGGTTAAATATTTTGAAAAAATTTTACTTCAACGAAGAAGAGCGAGAATTATTAACTAGAAAAGGTGTGTTTCCATATGATTGGTTTGATAATGTTGAAAAATTAAATGAAGAAAAATTACCTAATATTGAAGAATTTTATTCAAAATTAAATGATGAAAATATAACAGAGGAGGATTATGAGCATGCACAAAATGTTTGGAAAAAATTTAATATTAAAAATATGAGAGAATATCATGATTTATATTTGAAAACTGATGTGATACTTTTGTCAGATGATTTTGAAATTTTTAGAAAAGTTGGTAAAGAAAATTATAAACTAGATCCAGCTTGGTATTATACAAGTCCTGGTATGGCATGGGATGCAATGTTAAAAATGACCAGAGTAGAATTGGACTTATTATCTGACCCTCAAATGTGCCTTATGGTAGAAAATGGAATTCGAGGGGGAATTTACACTATTACAAAAAGATATGCAAAAGTGAATAATAAATATATGGGAACAAGTTATAATCCTGAAGAAGATAGTGTATATCTTGCTTATTTAGATGCAAATAATCTTTATGGGTGGGCAATGAGTAAAAAACTTCCTGTGAGAGATTTTAAATGGTTGAATGAAAGAAAATTGCAAAATTGGCATAAATTCTCATGTATATTATAAGTTGACTTGGAATATCCTGAAGAGTTGCATGATTTACATAATGAATATCCGCTGGCACCAGAAAGATTAAAAGTTGGAGGTGTTGAAAAATTAATTCCAAATTTGAATAATAAAGAAAAATATGTTTTACATAATGAAAACTTGAAATTATATTAAAAATTAGGATTAAAAATTACAAAAATTCATAAAGGTATTAAATTTCATGAAGAAGATTTTATGAAAAAAATATATCGATTTAAACACAAAACTGAGAACAAATGCAAAAAATTAATTTGAAAAGACTTTTTCAAACTTATGAATAATTCTGTTTTTGGAAAAACAATGGAGAATGTTAGAAACAGAGTTGATATACAATTAGTTAACAGAGAGGAAAAAGCATTAAAATTATTTTCAAAAACTAATTTTGACAAAAGAACAATATTTTCTGAAAATTTAATTGCTGTGCATATGTATAAGAAAAAAATTAAGCTAGATAAACCAATATATTTAGGAATGAGCATATTGGATTTAAGCAAGACTCTTATGTATGATTTTCATTATAATTATATTAAACCAAAATATGGAGAAAATGCTATGCTGTTATTTACAGATACTGACAGTTTAATGTATGAAATTAAAACTGAAGATTTTTATAAAGATATATCCCGAGATGTTGAAAAAATGTTTGACACAAGTAATTATTCAAAAGACCATTAAAGCGAAATTAAAACTGGTTTAAACAAAAAAGTAATTGGAATGATGAAAGATAAGTGCGGTGGTAAACAAATAGAAGAATTTGTAGAGCTCAGAGCAAAATTATATTCTTATAAAATAGATGAAAAAGAATGAAAAAGATGCAAAGGTGTTAAAAAAAATGTTATTGAAAAAAATATAACATTTCAAAATTATAAAGATTGCTTATTTAGTGAAGAAGAACAAATGAGAAAAATTAATTTAATAAGACATTGAAATCATGAATTGTATACTGAAAGTGTAGAAAAAATTGCATTGTCAGCAAAAGATGATAAAAGAATAATACTTGAAAATAAAATAGATACATTAGCACATGGACATTACATGAATGAAATGATTAGCACTTATGAGAATATATTTGGATTTAAACCATAAAATAATTTATCAGCGAAGCTGTTTAGAATATGGGCTTATTGCTTAAAATTGTGTGAAAAATAAGGTAATTCCCCAAACCTGATGCTGAGGGACTTTAGCAGCGACGCTGTCCCCCGCATTCCATACATTCCAGATATCCCCCAAGAACTGGCACAAGTGAAATAAGTTTTTTTTTGTTGTTGACATCGAGTTAGGTTGGTTGTAGGGAGATTTGGTATGTTGAGGGAGATTAGGCATGTATGGAATGCAAAAAATATTCTGGAATGTTCTTCGGGTGATTCCCTGTGACACTGAAAAATTTTGATGAAATTCCCGGTAACGTTATCAAATTCCTGGAAATGGCGTCATTAGGAAAAAGGTGATTCCCCAAACCTGATGTTGAGGGATTTCCCTACATTCCATACATTCCAAATATCCCTAACAACCGGCGAATCCGAAAATAGTTTTTTTGTTGACATCGAGTTAGACTGGTTGTTGGGGAGATTGACCATGTTTGGAATGTTCGGAATTTATCAGCCTGCTGTGTTAGGGGATTTCCCTGCAACACTTTGAAAAATTTTGACCCATTTTGAAAATGTGTTGAAAAATGTGTTGAAAAATGTGTTGGTCCCCAGACTTTACAGACTATTTTTTTATGATAAATTTGAATAGTTTTTTCAAATTCTTTTATATCTTCAGAAGTGCTTGCTTGCTTTGCTGTTATCATTCATTTATTTATACAATTATACAAATTTATACACAATATATCCAGTACCTAATCCCACGATTGAAAAAGTAATTGTTTGATATTCTTTCATTTTGTCTGAAGGTTTATAATAATCTTCCAATTTTGGTTCTGGTGTATTGTTATATTAATTTCTGCAAGGGATTTTAAAAACATGTTTGTTTGATTTATATCTGCATTTGCATCAGATAATTGTTGCCTTAATTTTTCAATCTGTTCTTTTTTTTCCCACTTGTTCTTCATACCATTTTTCTTTATCTTTTGCTAATTTTTCCATTGCTTCATTATGTCTTTTTATGTCTTTTTCATATCCAGTATGATTTAATTTTGAAAATAATCCAGCACCCGCATTAAATAATCCACCAATTACTGTTTCCATTTATTTTTATTTAATTTTTTAATTTATCAAAAATCTTCGATTTTTGTTTTATGACTTTCAAAACTTTCAGTTTTGTTTGAAAGGGTCTGTGGGAATCCATTTTTTGTCCCGTGCATATTTAATTGCAAGTGTTGATAATCCTACAGCTACTGCAAGTTTTAAAGTTGGTATTAAACTAGTAGGAGTTGATAAACCTTCGTTAAATACTTTTCTTGTTATCATTCCAGCACCTACAGCTCCAAATGTAATTAATGTAGAATCATATAGTTCATTCAACACTTCTTTTCCATTCACTTATTTATATACATAAAAAAATTTTCTTAATTTAATCAAAATTTTTTAAATTTATCAGAAGAACTTGCTTGCTTCACTGAGAAACCGTGCTCGTGGTTGCTGCACTCCGTTCAATCACTCGCTCTGCTGTTTTCTTCTTTTACATTGTTCATTTTTTCTTTTTCTTCTCTGATTTCTCTTTTGTCTTTTTTATATGAATAATATAATCCCCCAAGTGCAGCAACAAGCCCCACACCTCCGATAAAATATTTGAAATCTATGTAATCAGTTATTTCTCTTTGGTTAACTGCTTCTGTCTCTGCTTCGCTTCGCTGTCTTGCTTTTCTTTCTTTTGCTTCTCTTGAAATTTTTGCCAATCTTTTTCCCAATTCTACTTTTCTTGGATCTTTTACTTTAGTAGTTTTTTCAACTGTTGTTACTTTAGCAGCCAAAGGCTGTTTAGCAGTTTGTTCACTTTGGTCACTTGGTTTGCTCATTTATTTATCCTTTTATTTTTTTATTTAAAATTTACTTGCAGTCTACTTCAAACAAATTTTAAATAAATTGAAGTAAAATTTACAAATTATTAATAATAGATTTATCAAAATCTACACTAAATTTTTGGCACAATGCAATATGATTTATTAAAATTTCTTTTTCTGTCATTTTTTTATGTAATTGTATGGCAATAAATGCAATCTTACATTTGAAACAATCTATCACTTTACCATTTGTTACAGTTTTGTTACTTCCTCCAAAAATTAATGTTGACAAACCACTTGTAACTTGTGCAGATGTAAATTTTTTAATTAATTTTCCATTACAAAAAATTCTTGAATTATCACTTGTTAAGGGATATGTTTCCTGATCATAATGAACAGAAATACATTTTATCTTGTTATATTCTGTGGGGTCAGCTTTCAATGGAAATATATTTGGATTTATATCTAAATAATTGTTTCCTACTTCATAAACAATCTTTTCGTAGAAGGATTGTTAAGATTTTGAAATCCTAACATTCTGTAAATCCCACTACCATTACCTTTATTTCAAAAAAATTGCAGTAAAATAATTCGTTCTTTTAATATTTTGTCTTTCCATTTTATAAACTATAAAAATATGAACATGGTCTTTTATATTTGAAGTAGATGGTGTGTTTATATTAATTGGAACTTCAAAAAAGTCATTTTCATCCTTAAAGTACATTGTATTAGTTTCATAAAATGGTCTATTGTTTTGACCATGTGTTGCTTCCAAATTTACATCTAAATTTTCTGTTTCTGTTTGGTTATAAACTGCTCTGATTCTGTTATTGCTACTGTCATAAATTATATATGAAACATTGTCTTTCGTTTCATAAACTGTGGTATAAAATTTAAAAAATTGAAACCAAAATGTATTAAATTTTACATCTACATATTTTCTTGTTATAATATGGTTTCATGAGTTGGCCGGTGATTAGTAGAAATTATTTTATGATTTCCCATATTAATATCACCCGTCATGTTTCCACCAGATAATCCTAATTTATTATTCAATTCACCCAAAACCCAAGCTTTTCTTGTCAGATGATTGTCATTTGTTGGATTTGAAACAGATAAAACATTATTATTTTGCATGTTCAAATCACCTGTCATTGTATCACTGGCTTTCAAAACTCTTAAATTATCTTGATTGTCAACATATAATTTTCTTGCTAAATTGTCATTAAAAGCTGGATCTCTTGATGTTGCAATTTGATATTGTCCTGTACTTAAATCTCTATTTAAATAACCTCCTTGCTGAATATATGATGAATCGGCAAATCCTTTCAAAATTAGTATATTTGGTCCCGGAACTGATGTCATTGCATTATGAATATATTTTGCTGAATCCATATATATATATATATATATATATATATATATATATATATATATATATCATTTAAAATGCACATTTCCTGTTATATTTCCTCCTGTTTTGTCAAATTTTTTAGCATCTTGATCATCTACATATTTTTTCCAAGAAAGGTCTTAATCGCCTGTAGGATCTGCAGTTGTTGTAATTTTATTATTTCTCATTATAATATTTCCTGACATTGTTCCTCCTGTTATTGATAATTTTCTAGAATCTTGGTCATCTACATATTTCTTCCTCGCTAAATGTTTATCACTTGTGGGATTTGCAGTTGTTGAAATTTTATTATTACCCATGATAATATTCCCCGTCATTGTGCCTCCAGATTTTGGTAAAAAATTACCTGTTACGTTTGCTCTGCTTACTTTGTCATCTACATATTTCTTCCTCACTAAATGCACATTTTCTGTTGGATCAACTGATGTTATTATATGGTGTGAGCCCATATTAATATCTCCCATCATATCCCCCCCCTGTTGTTATATCATTGCTAACATTTTCATATCCATAAAATAAACTCATTTATTTTATAATAATTTCCAATAAAACATTTCCTATTGATGATTAATTATTTCCTTCTACTTTAAATTTTAATTCATTATAAATTCCATTTGATAATTTAATTCCTCCTGTTTCTTCAGGTGGATAAATTTTACTAACACTACCTGTTAATGTTTGTTCAGATTCTATGGGAATTTGAATAAGTACATTACTTCTTTTACCATTTACAAAGATTTCTTATTTATCAATTATATTACAGCTTATGTTTACATATTCCAAGTTGTTATTAATATTTACTACATTGTCGCTTTCTGTTGAATTATTTGCTTGTATGACTTTATTCTCCGAAAATCCTGTGATTGGATCAAATGTTTGCAAATTTAATGTTTCATCTGATTTTATTGTACATTCTCCAGAAAAATCAATTTGTTCCAATTCAATTGCTCCGACATTTCCTAATTTAGTTTTTAAAATATTAAAGGTATAATATCCATCTTCGAAATTAATTCTTCTGTTATTATTAGTATAATGATGAATATTGTCATGGAGGTTGTTATAAATCCAAAAAATATTTATTGACTTTACAAACACTTTAGCAGCATCACTGTCATGGCATGAGTTTAATATAATTGGTTCATCTAGTGGAATTATTTTTTTCTGAATTTTCGTTTTTTTGAAATGAAAATTTTTAAGGTTATTGTCATTTATTTTATAGTATATATTTTTGATTCACATTTTATGCTCAGAGCACGTACCGTGCGATTAAAAGTCCACCAATTATTGATATAGATAAAACAATTAAATTATCAGTTGTTGGTTTCACAGTGCTTGTGCCAGCTCCGCTGTTGCTGCTCAGAGCGGCTTGCCATCACTGTGCTCTGGTTCGTGTAGTTGTAAAGTTTTTTGTTTTTTGAGACTTTTTATTGATAATGTTGACTTTTGGTGCTTTTTCTCCTAATTTTTCCAATTTTTTCAATTCTATGTTGTGTTGTTTTTTTGTAGGAGATTTTTCGCAGGTCTTTGACCCGTAATAATTTAAATTTTTATTAATTCCAAAAACCATATTTTCTGTTGAAACTTTAATTTTTTTATTGTAACCATCAATTGGATCTTTTAAAATAATTAAAGATGATGGAATCAACCATAAAGTTGGACTTATAGCAGTATTTAGAACTACGTTAGTTGATAAAATTGCTTCATTCATATTATTAATCCATGTTGATGTATCATAATTTATTATAGAATCTTCAACAATTTGTCTAAAAACTTTTTGAGTTTCTAATGCTGAAGCTCTTTGTCCAAAAATACTTTGTCTAGTTCTAGCTTGCACTCCAAGTGTGAGGAACACAGGATAGAAAACCCACACTTTCACAAAGGTCACAGATTTTATCAATACTTTTATTCAACTCTCTTCATTTTACTCCCCCTCCTCGTCTCCTCATCACATGTTTTGTCTGTCTTTTTTCAGCTCCAATAAACAATAACAATCAACTATAGCATGTGATTACCACGTAGTTTCCGACACACTCCCCATGTGACTTCTGTAGGGAGGCACATGCAAAAAGGAAACACTATGGTAAGTTCGTTAAAACATCATAAAAGGAAATTGAAATTAAATGTTTATATCACTACTATCTAAAATTGTTAGTCATCTAGTTTCACGAATGTTCATATTCAGAAATATCCTGCATATGTAGATTAGCAGCGGCTGCTGCTCCTCGTCTCAGATGAAAGGGATGTGCTTCTGGGTTCAACTGCGTTTCTCCTGATGCTTGTTCAACTGGTATGTCGCATGACAGTTCTAAAGGGTACAACTGCTGAATGGCCTTTTCCAACCCGTAATGTTGCACCACGAATCACACCGTCTCGGCCTGTGATTAAACTTTCTATGAAGCCTAGAGGCCACTTCCCTCTGTTCTTCTCTTCACTTTTAACGATGACGACATCCCCGACTTTCAGGGAAGACTCCTTGTTTGTTGCGTTACAGTTGTGGCGTTCCTGTAAGGCATTGAGGTACTCATTGGTCCAGCATTTCCACATGTCCTTACACGAACGTAGGTAACGTGCTCTCTTACGGAGATCCACGTTTTCCTCTTGCCATGGCTCAAGCTCCGGTATATGATTGGTGTGCTGGAACAAGAAACTGGCTGGGGTCAAGAGTGGAAGTTGAATGTCGTCTTCGACATAAGACAACGGATGATGGTTCAGTTGTGTCTCGATTTCAAGGACAACTTCGGCAAGTTCGGACAACATTAACATTCCTCCTCCAGTTGTCTTATTAAGGGCGTGCTTGAAGAGGCCTACTAGTCTCTCGAATTGTCTGCCCCACCATGGTGCACAGCTCAGGTTGAATTGCCATTTGATGTGTTCATCTGCGAGGAAGCCTTGTAGTTGGTCATGTCTGACTCTCTTGGTCCATCTCGCAGCTCCTACAAATGTTCTGCCGTTGTCTGAGAAGATCTTCATTGGTCAACCTTTGCGAGCAATCAATCTTTTCAAGCTTCCCAGAAAGGTGACGGTGTCCAAATTAGGAAGGATCTCTAGATGTAGAGCTCGGGTAAGGCTACATGCAAACAAGACCAAATATGCTTTTCCCTCTAACCTTTGAGACTTCTTGTATTTGATGGGACCTGCAAAGTCCACACCAACCACTTCGAAAGCTGTTGAACCTTCTGTTCTTTCTTTTGGTAAAGGTCCAGGCGGTGGTTCATGTACTGCTCTTACTTGGAAGCGCTTTCATCCCCAGCAAGACTTTATTACGTTCTTTGTGAGTTGTCGCAGTCGTGGAATCCAGAATACCTCTCCAACACTTGCCATGGTGAGACCAATGCCTCCATGAAGGGCATGGTAATATTCTCTTTGCACAAGCTTTCTGGTAAATGGGCAATTATCTGGCAAATAAACTGGATAGACACCTTGAATATGCCCACGACACTCCAGTATGCCAGTCGAGTTAGGTTGCAAATTGAGTCGAAGGTTATCGCTCTCAAATTTAGGCGAGGTTTTGGCTTGTTCCTGGACCCGGCGAATCCACCAGTTAGTTTGTGATTCTTGTTCAACAGTGGTAAGTGGTCCGGTAATTTGTGGAGACACATGACGGCAGTTGGTGAGAAATTGGTTTACCCATGCGCATACTCGTAAGGTCCTCTTTAAATCGCATCGATCAAGAAGCTTGTCAAGCTCGTCTTGTTCCTCCATCGTTACTGCTGCAATAACTTCATGATGTACCTTAGCTTCTGCTTGGGACTCCGCGCTTATCTTGGTCTTGGGATTTGGAGGCCACAATGCATGCTGGGATAGCCATTGTGGTCCGTTCCACCACAATTTCGAGTCAATGACATTTCTGCCTTGACTTCCCAAGTCAGCTGGATTTTCGGCTGAGGATACGTCTCCAACTATCTATCTTGTGTTCTCCAATCTTTCGGACACGGTTGTTCATGAACTGTCAACATTCTCCCCTACTAGAGATCCAATGTAGGGTGACTGTGCTATCACTCCAACAATGAACTCCTGCGATTGGGAAACCCTCCAGTGCTTTACGGACGTTATCTATGGCATTCGCTGCCATATGAACACTAATCAACTCTAGGCAGGGAATTGTGAGACCACGTTTAGCTATTTGTGACTTGGCAGCTACAATTCCTTGGGTAATTCCAGAAGGTTGTCGAACCACGGCATACACGGCTGTCGCTACTCCATGACCACTAGCATCAAGCTCTATTGCTTCAATTACCTCTCCATGTGTAGCCAGACTGCAATGAGTTGAAGCAATGGGAGGTAATGCATCTGTCCACTTTTTCCAACGAATGGCTATGTTGTCAGGCAACTGCCTGTCCCAAGCTAGTTTGCGGTCGCAAATGTCATGATAAATCAATTTTGCTTGAAGTGTCAAGGGCAACACCAAACCTAGAGGATCATAAATACTTGCTAGCTTAGCCAAAATGCCTCTTTTTGTCGTCTCTGTATTCTCTTGAGGGAATGCTACACCTAATGTATCTTTCGACTTGTCCCAAGTCAGGCCAAGAAGCTTGCATTCTTCCCTAGGTGTAGAATCAAACTGTTGCTTAGCATAGGTATTCTCTGCTTCACTAGTTTTCTCATGTGGCTGGTTGTCTTCTAATTCTGGTGCGTTGGAATGCCACTTGTGTAGTTCAAAAGATGTGTCAGCAAAGATTTCCACAGCTTCACTCTTCATTTCTTTTGCCGCACGGACTGTCGCAGCACCAGACAACAAATCATCCATGTAGAGGTCGCAAGATAGCTCTTTCACTCTCTCTGGTAGTTTGTCGCTCCACTTGTTTAGGTGTTCTTGAATCACTCCACCTAACAGAAACGGAGATGAGACCAGTCCAAACAATGCTCTGGTGAAACGATAAGGTTTCCACTTCATCTGAATCAGAACTGTGCAACCAGTGAAACCGAAGTGAATCATGATCTGCTCTTATTCGCACTTGTAAGAATGCCTTTTTCATGTCCCCAGCTACCATTACTGAGCAGAATCTGCTATGGACCAACACATCCCATAGCTTGTTCTGAAGCGGTGGACCAGCCTCGAGACAATCATTCAGTGACAGAGCAATCATAGACAACACGCATCTTTGTACTCTCTGCACTTTCTCTAATTACGGCACGATGAGGCATGTAATATTCTTTGCCAACTACTTCGGATGGAGTTCTTTCAACGATACCTTGTTCTAACTGGTCGTGAATAATTTGGTCATACTCTTCTAATTTGCCTGCAGCTCTTAACTTCTTGACTTGGGTTCTAAGACGTTGAAAACTGCCAACACGATTGTTCGGAAGTGGTAGGTGGTTACCTTTCCATGGTGACCCGGTTTTGTACCATCCTTCATTAGCATTTCGAGTCAACTGTTTGCAAAATTCTTCATGTACTACCTCTTGATCACCAGTTGAAGAGCCGGCCAATCCAAGTACATCTAGAGCACACAACTGTTCATAATCAGCGTTGGAGTTGATTGCCAGAAAACTAGGAGTGACTTCTCTTTCCATGCCAGGGCCCATTATTGCCCAACCAAATCGAGTAAACTCAGCTACTGGTTCGCCTTGTTGTCCCATGCGTGGTTGCGTCAATGTTTGGATCTTCGCATATTCGTTAGCACCCAATATGACATGTACAGGCAGCTTTTTCTTGACCGTCAAATCGTCTAGCTTGATGTCTCGCGAATGCTGAAAACTCTTAATTTTTTTTCGTCATTGTGCAGGTTGTCCAACGACAGCAGTTCACGCTTGTTGATCTTGGTTACTTGGGCTTCTAATGCAAAATTTCCATTGATGGCCTCAAAATGAACATCATATTGAGAGAGTTTGGTAGTCGTTGTCCCCAGCAATGTCACTATTCGTTTAGTGTCCTTTTTTACCTCATGTGCTCAAGTAAGTTTGATTAATGTTGACGAAATGTAGGAATGACTTGCGCCACTGTCTAATAGTGCTCGAAACTTGTACCCACCAACTCTGACAACCACAACGGGGTGTACGACAGCCGTATTGTCAACGTCGGAAGTCATACCAGGCTCTTCAGTCTGTTTTTGCGGGCAAATAGACATGTGATGTCTTTTCTCGCATTTTTGGCAGGAAGACTTGCTCTTACACGAGCTGGCGATGTGTTAACCAGAAACACAATTGAAACACAACCCTTTTTTGACTAGGACCTTTTTTCTTTCATCTGGCGATGTGACGTTGACACAGTAGGAGGTCTTGTGTTCACTGCTCTCACAATAGGCACACACATTGTTTTCGTGCGAATGAAATGCATGTCCGGGTGGTCCAGATAACAGATTACGAGGTTTATTTCCGCGTCTGTCAGCTTTTACGAGAGTATTCGTCTCCGTCCACTTTCTTAAGGCCTCTAAAAGCTTCGAAAATTACCAATCTCGCCAATCATCGGTCACATGGGTGACCAATTCAGCTTTTAGAAAATCCAATTTCCAGACAATCACGTAGAAGGCAGCACCCTCTATGGCGTCGAGTTTCCCCAATGTTCGAAGACTCTCCACATTGAATAACAACCTCTCGTAAAACTTGTGTAATTTTGGCACATCACATTTAGTAATAGACAGCAGTTCCAGCAAGTTAATTGTGTAATGACCCGCCACTTCACTATGGTTGCCATACTTGTCGCTGAGATATTGTAGGGCTCGATCGTAACCTTCATTGGTAAACAGAAGACAGTTGAGAGCTTTTCGTATGTGTGGTTCAACAAGCTCCTTTAAGTGCAAAAACTTTGTGATCGTTGATACATTTTGATCGTTGATCATTGCTTTAAATTGCCCTTCAAAACGAACCCAGTCCAAAGGGTTACCATTGAATTTAGTAATCAATATCTTGGGAAGTTTAGTTTTAGTAGGTCATTTGGCACTAAGTTCCTTTTGTGTCAACTTGGTATCGAATTTCTGAGCGCAAAGTTTTTTCTCGAAATCTAATGCCAGCGCTTGTTTCTTTTTTTTCTGTGATTACGTTTGCTTCTTCGTCAATCTCTTTGGCGCAATTTGTTAGCACTTCACAAGATTTGTCAGCGTGTGACAGCTCTTTTGAAATTTCGTTTGACCAAGACTCTACGTTGTCGTCTGATTTGCCTTGAGCAAATTTAGCTTCTTCGATCGAGCTCTTTAACTCATCAATCGAACTAGCAAGGTTTCGGACAGATGTTTGATGTCTTTCTACAGCTTCTTTCTCTCGTTTCGCTACGACTCCATCTGTCTGTTTTAAGCGTAGGTGCAAAGTCTTCAGTTTCGCTTCAAGCTCAGCAAGCTGTTTTTTCATTGACATCACAGTTTAGTTACACAAACATTCTAGTCACTCAATAAAATATGTTGTACTCATGGTTGAATCCCGTCGGAGGTGCCAGTAATGTGGGGAACACAGGATAGAAAACCCACACTTTCACAAAGGTCACAGATTTTATCAATACTTTTATTCGACTCTCTTCATTTTACTCCCCCCCCTCATCTCCTCATCACGTGTTTTGTCTCTCTTTTTCCGGCTCCGATAAACAATAACAATCAACTATAGCATGTGATTACCACGTAGTTTCCAACACAAGGATTGCATAAAGATATGCTTCGATACTCTGATTTAATAATTCTGTTCCACTTTTTGTAAGTCCATTTGACATTCTAGGTATAAATTTTTTATAATCATTTCGAGTATCTCTAATTTGACCAGGACCGTGTTTATAAGTTTTGAATTTATCTGTACCTACGGTGTCTTGCCCCAAATGTTCATTTTTATAATGTAAAATTTCTTGCCATGTCCATTTTGGATAATGATCTTTTAAAAAATTTGCATTAAATGTATTCAAAATTGAAAAGTCTCCAGTTTGAAGTTGTCTCATAATTCTTATAACTGTAAAATATAAATGATGTATTGAAATTCCACAGCCATAAGATGCTATCCAAGCTCCTACAATGCTTTGAAAATATAGTTCTTTTTAATTCCATTTGGCATTATCATTTGTTGTTATATTTAATCCAGGTAAACCGCTTTGAAAATAATCTGTATTGTTAACATAAATTCTAAACTGATTTATAGGATAACTTAAAACATATTGTGTTGGAAAATTATCCCAATAATAAGATTTTCCAGTATAATCAACATGTCTTTTTCCTCTTGGTAATTCTTGCACAGTTCCTCCAATTTTCCAAATTTTTTAAAAGTTTTCAACATGTTTATTTATGGTTAAATATTTTGTCATATTTGGATAATTTTTTAAATGTATCTGAATTTATATCTGTTGACAAAAATTAATCATATTTGAAATAAATATATGATCCTTGAAAATTTCCATTTTTATCAAAATCAGCTTCAAAATTAAATTTAGAAATGTCTGCATAAGGATATTTCTTTTTAAATTGTTTTTTCATCTCCGCAACATCTTCTTTAATATTTTTCATAACATAATCATAATTTTTCCCATAATATTTTCTTTCAAACTCTTCAACCTTCTGCACAGCAGTTTGTTTATTTTAATAAAAATAAGTGAATGATAAAGAAGTTATTATTGAACAAGAGTTAAGAGACGTTTACTACAACCCAGAAACAGGTTATCAATCTGCAGAAAGACTTCATCAAAAAGCAAAAGAAAAGGGATTAAACAGTAGAAAAATTGTACAAGATTGGTTAAAAACACAAGATACTTTTACAAGATACAAACCAATTGTTAGAAGGTATAAATTTCAAAAAACTTTTGTAAAAGATTTGGGTGACCAAATACAAATGGACTTGGTTGATATGGGAAAATATAAAAATCAGAACAAAGGATATTATTGGATACTGACAGCTGTTGAAATTCTAAGCCATTATGCATTTGCCATTCCTGTTTACAGAAAAGATACTAAAAACATGACAAAAGCTGTGGGTGAGTTGTTGGAACAATTTAAAGAAAGGTTTGGGAAATATCCAAATGTTGCTCAATTTGATGAAGGAAATGAGTTTTATAATGTTGGTGTTAAAGAACTCTTGAAAGAACATAATGTTGAATATTTTTCCACAAACTCAGATAGAAAAGCAGCTATTGTAGAAAGATTTAACAGAACTCTAAAAGCATCCATGTGGAAATATTTCTACAGTAAAGGAACTTATAAATGGATTGACTGCATGAGCAGCGACCCGAGCACAGCGACAGCAAGCCAATCTGTCTTAGATAAACTTGTAAATAACTATAATCATACTAAACACAGCAGTATATTAATGAGACCTCCCGATGTAAACAATTCTAACAAAGACCAAGTGTGGATTACACTCTATGGTTATCCATTAGGAGATTTATCTTTACCTAAATTCAGAATTGGTGATACAGTAAGAATATCCAAATACAAGAATATCTTCACTAAAGGTTATGAAGCTAATTTCACAGAAGAGATTTTTTAAATTGTAAAAGTATTCAGAGGTGATCCAAATATGTATGAAGTGGAAGATCTTGAGGGGGAACCAATCATTGCAAAATTTTGTGAACAGGGATTATCTGCTGTAAATAGAAAGGATGATGTGTATAGAGTTGAGAAAATATTAAAAAGGAAAAAAGTCAAAGGTAAAAATATGGTATTAGTAAAGTGGTTAGGTTATGACAATAAACACAATTCTTGGATACCAGAAGAAAATATTCAAAACATCAAAGATGATAAATTAAATAAAATAAATAAATGTCTGAAGGTTTTGATGATATTGAAATGAGAAATAGAAACATGGAAGAAGAAGAAGAGGAAGAAGAAGGGGAAACAAGTTTTGGAGGAGATGATCTTGAAGACAACCCTGCAGGCCATAATAGAGGTATAAATATTGTTGTGTTAGTTATCGTATTTATTAGTGACCGATCTAATCTCTAGAGTTTTACAGTCTCCTCAATTCTTACTCAAAAACTCCCTCCAACCTTCTCGGCCCCTGGTCGAGGCCACGAGTCTCTCACGTGACTATCCAGATCAGATCATTCAACACAACATCTTCCTTCTTTTAAGGAACGTAAGACATATTAAAATAGTTTTTCAGTAAATATAAAGATGAACGCTAAAGAGGTAATTTTTCTAAGTAAATCCCAGTCTAGCTGGTGGTTTAACAATTCTTCCATATCTTGTCATCGCTGATCCTGTTCCTGTCTCGTGTTTAACCTCCGGTGATTTCACCGGAATTTCCGCCTGCGGAACTGGTACTTCTATAACGCTGTCATTTGCAGGCATTGGTACAAGATGTCTGCGATTTCGCCTGATAGGGGTGCCATCTTCCGTCTCTACTGTATACGACCTTGGTGTAATATCCTTCTTCGTGACGACAACCGGTGTTTTCTGGTCGACAACCCATGCAGAATCCCCGGCTTTCAGTTCAGGCAGATCTTTACATCGGTACTTGGCGTTGTAACGATACACTTGACTTATCTTGTTCTTTTGTTCGTGTTCCCAGATCTTCTCTACGTCTGGCCATGATGGCTTTAGTCGGTCAGGAGAGACCGGGAGAGTTGTCCGGATTTTGCGACCAAAGAGCATTTCTGCAGGGCTGTAGCCATTTTCCAGCAGTGTAGCTCTATAGGACATCAGGGCTTTCACAGGGTCATCTTCTTTCTTCAAGGCATTCTTTACAGTCAGGACGGCACGTTCGGCCTCACCATTCGACTGTGGTAGCTTTGGGCTTGATGTTATGTGAGTAAAGGCGAACTCTTTAGAGAACTGGTCGAATTCCGTAGAGGCGAATTGTGGTCCATTGTCCGATCTCAAGGTCTCCGGGATGCCGTGTCACGCGAAGATGGACTTCAATGCACGTATTGCTTCACTAGATTTCTGCGAAGTCAGCAGGGGTGATACCTCCACATAGCGTGAGAAATAGTCGACCACCAATAGGTACGTTCTTCCCTTTAAGTAGAAAAGGTCGGTGCCAAGGGTCTTCCACGGACCCTCGGGAACAGCTGCTGGTATCATAGGTTCACGAGCAGGAAGTCGGTACTCGATGCATTTACGACAGTTCGTGACAATGTCAGCAATTTGCTTGCTGACTCCAGGCCACCAGACTGATTCTCTGACACGTCGTCGACACTTGACGATGCCTTGGTGCCCTTCGTGGATCCTTTCTAAGATTTCCAGCTGCATGCTTGAAGGAATGATAATCTGACAACCTTTAAGGAGAAGTCCTCGTACCCGGGAAATCTCACCTCGGGAGCTCCAATAGGCACGCATTGAGTTGGGAAGCTTGGCGATGTCTGGCCATCCTTCTTCGCAGTATTCTGCCAATTTCTGGCACAAAGGATCTTCCTTCTGTCTGGCGGAAATTTCTTCTAATCGCTTGTTGGAGGCTGGAAGATGAAGCAGTACATTTTCCACATACAGATTGATTTCTTCTTCATGTCTATGGTCGGCCGTAGTTGACAACGGTGCTCGTGACAGGGTGTCCGCGGTTACCAGATCTTTACCCGGGACGTGAGAAATCGTGTAATTGAATCGCATAAGCCGCATTCGGAGTCTCTGGATCCTTGGTGGCATTTCATCAAGGTTCTTCGACCCCAGCAACGGAACGAGAGGCTTGTGGTCCGTTTCAATATGGAATGTTTTTCCGACTAGATAGTCCGCCATTCTTTCGCATGCCCATGTCGTGGCTAGAGCCTCTTTCTCAATTTGAGCGTATCTTTGCTCAGTGTTCGTCAGGGCTCTGGATATGAAGACGACGGGTTTCCAATCCCCGTTCGATTGCTTCTGGGTCAATACAGCTCCAATTCCATATGAAGATGCATCTGCTGAGACCGTTGTCTCTAACTGTGGGTCATAGATCGCTAGGACTGGAGCCGAGGTTAGCTTCTTGATTTCTTCAAAAGCTTTTTGCTGAGGGTTCTGCCAAATCCAGGCACTTTCTTTGCTCAACAAGCCCCTGAGAGGCTTGCTGGTCTGAGCCAGGTTAGGGAGGTACTTGCCCATCTGGTTTGCCATGCCCAAGAATCTTCTCAATTCTGATACATCCACAGGAACCTTAATTTGCTGTATTGCTTCAACTTTCATTGGATCAGCTTCAATTCCGTCTTTACCGATAATGTGTCCTAGGAAACTAATTTTTTCTTTGGAAAATTCACACTTCTCCGGGTTTAAGGTGACCCCATACTCTTCAAGACGGTGGAAAACGGCTTCCAAGCGAACATCGTGTTGTTCTTGGCATTCTCCGAACACTAGAATGTCGTCCATTTGACATTCTATTCCGTCCAATCCCTCCAGTATCTGCTGGATGGTCTTCTGGAAGTGTTCTGGTGCTGACGATATGCCAAACGATAGTCGTCTGTAGCAATATCGTCCCCAAGGTGTTATGAAGGTTGTGAAAAGCTTAGATTTGGCGCTGAGCTTTCTCTGCCAAAACCCAGAGTTAGCATCTAGCTTTGAGACGACTTTGGCACCGGCGAGCTTGGCAAGTGTTTGTTCGGTTGTCGGCATGGGATGGTTTTCTCGTTTCACCGCTTTATTTAGTTTGATAAAATCCCCACAGATTCTGACTGCACCATTCTTTTTAGGAACTACTACCACAGGTGAGCACCAATCAGTTGGTTGATCTACTCTCTCAATGACGTCCAATTTTTCCATCCGTTTCAGTTCATTTTTCACTTTTTCCTGCAAAGGTATTGGAATTCTCCGTGGCGCAGTGATATTAAACGGTGTTACATCATCCTTAAGCTCGATGTTATATTCGCCAGGAATACATCCTAGTCCTTTGAAGAGCTTTGGATGTGTTTTCTTCACGTCTCCAAGATTAACCGGGGAACGAACTTCGTCAATTTTCTTGATGATTTCCAACTTGTGACAAGCGGTGCGGCCTAATAGTGGTCGATCCAGGTTATCCAATACATAAATTTCTTCAGCGCATGACTTGTTTTGATGCACCAATATCGCTTTAAATTTTCCCATGCATCTCAGTCGATACCGGCATGGACCATACAAAGTTTTGGACGTCTTTAACAAGGTCGGTCGGTCGGCCATATCTTCGTATGTCTGTCTGGGAACAACTGTAACATCCGCGCCACTGTCGAGTTTGAACACAGTTTCATTGTTGTTGATAGTGATGTTTGCCATCCATGGTTCCCGACTCTTCGATGTCACCTCACCAAGAAATATGTCTGAATCTGAGCTAGAATCTTCCTCATCTTCCACTTCATCGATATTTCGTGAGCGACATACCTTGGCGAAGTGACCTTGTTTACCACAGTGATGACACTTGGAATTCATTGCCGGGCATGTGTGTTGGCTATGCTTTGACGTTATTGATCCGCATCTTCTGCACGTAGAACGTCGCTGAGTAGACCCGGGTCTACTATCCTTTGTGCTTGGTGATTTCTTAGGTTTCCACTGTGATCGCTTTTTGGGAGATCGCTCGAATTGATCTTTTTCGACATTGTCTATGTTGCCTTGACCCTGGCCTTGACCTTGACTTTGGAGGTTTCGGATTACCTCTTGTTGTTTCTTTACGGACTCGCTTTGTCTGGCTTGTTGAACGGCGTTTTCCAACATAAGGGCTGCGTTCATCTGCAACTTTTCGCTAAGTTTCACGTCCCTGAGTCCTACGACGAGGCGGTCACGTATCATTTCTTCCTTTAGCGGGCCATATTCACAAAACTCAGCTAAACAATGGAGAGCGGTAATAAAGTTCTCAACGGGTTCGTCTGGATTTTGTACACGTTGGTTGAACTTTGCACGTTCATAAATAACATTCTTCTTGGCGACAAAGTGTTTGTCAAATTTCCCTTTTACTACGTCGTATTTCTTTGCGTCGGAGGGTTCAGGAAAGGCAAAACTAGACATAATATCTTCGGCTTCGCCCCCCATGGCGTACAAGAAGGCGTTCACCTGAAGTTCTTCGTTTTGCTTGTAAAGGCCCGATACGACGCGATAGCGGTCGAATCTTTTTATCCAGCGAGGCCATTCCTCGTGCTTTGTGAAATCAAACGGTTTTGGTGGTTTCACCGGTAAAATAGGCCGGATTCCTTCCATATTTGGGCTGGTAGGGCTGCTCGTACCTTCAGTTGACGTCTCCATTGACATAACGATACTCGTCGATTTCACTGCTATACAATCCCGTATTTTCTCAGTAAAACAAATTGTAGCACGTAGCTTACCTTCACGTGGTCTTTGGAGATCCCACTCCTGACACCATGTTGTGTTAGTTATCGTATTTATTAGTGACCGATCTAATCTCTAGAGTTTTACAGTCTCCTCAATTCTTACTCAAAAACTCCCGCCAACCTTCTCGGCCCCTGGTCGAGGCCACGAGTCTCTCACGTGACTATCCAGATCAGATCATTCAACACAACAAATATAATAAACACAGAAAATCCAAGAACAACAAGGGTTGACCTTTCGAGAGAAACACCTGTGAATATATGAAGAAGAACGAGAAATGTAAAATCAATAATAACTTATGATAAAAAATTTAGTTTTAAAAAAATATTTAAAATTCGACTTGAAAAGAAAAATGGACCAAATAATACTATATTGTTGGATAAAACTACGTTTGCAAGGGACCAAAAAGGAAATGTTTCAATTATTTTCAAAGGTGAAAAAATTGGTAATGTCAATTCAAAAAATGAACCAGAGTTATTTACCAGAAAAAAATAAGAAATATGTCGATGAATTTAATGATTATATGAAAAAACTCCAAGGGCAGTAATAGAAGAAAGAATCGGTGATTTTGATGACAGGGGAGTGAGTGATCGTCTGAAGGAACCCACGCAAGCGAACGCTTCTGAAGGTGAAAATCTAATGAGCAAAGTTGTTAATTCTATCACTGATGATTCTATTTTAGAAATTCAAAATAAAATTGATAATATAATTGATGAAAATAACTTTAAAAAATGAATTGATAATGAACAGGATTCAAGACAAACATTATTCGAAAGAAATAAATCAAGAGAATTTAGAGGTCTAGTATATTTGAAAGGTATTGATTCCAATTTATCAGAAAATGAAAAAGAAATAAGTTATACATGATAAAATTGATGGATTTGATAGAGAGCATCAACATTGGAAAAATAAATCGAATTTAGAAACAGCTGAACCCCCAAAAAGTATATATAAAAGTTTTTCAGAAATTGAAAAACTTCAAGCAGATAAAATGAGACTTGAAAATAATGAAAGACCAATTAGCAAAGAAGGAATACAGATTTTAAATGAAAATGCAGAAGAAAGCGACCTTGGAAGATTAGAAAGATTTAAAAAATGGGCAAAAGAAAATTTATTAGGTTTATCAGCAGTTGATATTTCTGTAGCTGGTATAATCACAACAGTAGTTATAAGGGCAAGAAATGCATTAAAACAGGGTGCAAAAGCAGTGGGAAATATAGGAAAAGCAATTGCTAATATAGGTAAAAATTTTGGTGCAATCATTTCAGCAGTTTTAAATTTAATTTCACAGATGTTATCGCGGGGTGCAAAAGGTATTGCTTTTCTTGCTAAAAATCTATGGATATTAGTTATTGCAATTACTTAGTTTTTATATGCACATGTGTATGAAGAATATAAGAATAGAAAAAATAAATAAAATTTTTTTATATATAATAAAAAATGAATAGAGTAAGTGAATTATATCCAGGATATAAAAGATCAAAAATGAGTGAAATTAAAGGAAACAGAACAAGGCATGTTGTAACTTTGAATCCGAATTCAGCAAATCCTGAAGATCTTTACATAGATATTCCTAAATTAAACCCAAATTTGTGCCTTGTTCCTGATTCATTAAAATTGTTATTTAAGTTTAAAAATGCAAATACTAAATCTTGGTTTTTAAATAATTTATCAAAACTGTTAAGGAAAATATTAGTTGTTAAATTTGCTGGGGAAGTTGTTTATGACAATACAGGAGAATCTTTACTAAAAGTTTACAAAGATTTGTGGAAACCTGAGTTTGAAAGAAATGATATGGTTGAATATGGCATCACCTGAGAAAATCTTAGAAAATTAATTTCAAAGGATGACTCTGGAACAACAAGTGGCGATGCAGAAAAAGCTTCTGATAAATTAATGTATATTTATGGAACAAAACAGTGTTTAAAATTAGAAAAAATACTTTCAGACCATGGACTATATGCCCCTTATGGAATGATTAATAATTTTCAATACATTTTAACTTTTCCAAAAGCTAGTGAAATTATGGTAGCACAAAGTGGACGAAGTGTTGGTGGATATACATTGGAAAATTTACAATTGAAGTATGAAACAATTGAAAATCAAGATTTGGCAATTGATGTTTTATCAAATTACACCACAGGAAGACCATTATCATATAATTATATAACTTTGATGAAAACAGTAGAATGGAATAAAGATGCAACTTTACATAATGAAACCATAGATATTCCACAGAAGAGTATGAAAGCAGTTGTGCTGTTATTTAGAAATAAAACTATCACAGATAGTGAACAATTTGTTCATCCAAATATAACAGATGTCAAAATTAGTGTTGAAGGAGTGCCAAATAGTACATATTCACAGGGTATGCCAAAAAGAAGATTTTTTGAAGAGGCATTTAGAATATTTCATGGAGGATATGAAAATAGTGATGCAATCATGAGTATTGAAAAATTTTATAGAGATTCATTTGCATTATGTATTGATTTGAGAACATTAGATGATAACTTTGTTTATGGAACTGGTAAAAAATTAGTAAACACAGTCTGGATTATTGCTAGAAATTAAAAAAACTGCTATTTCTGTAAATGTAATGTGTCATATATTTGTGATAAGTGATGGATTGTTAAACATTGTAAATAAAGATTTGTCATCAATACAATATTAAAAAATAAAAAATGAATGACAGCAAAGCTGAAGGAAAAATAACATTTAATGTGATAATTGTTGGAATGACTGCTTGTGGAAAAACAAAATATCTTTTAGATTTTATAGAAAATGAATATAAGAATTATTTTGATTATATTTTTTTAATTTGTCCGACATTTGAATGGAATAAAACTTATGAAAATTGGAAATATGATAAAGATGAAGATTTTATTGCTATTCCTTGTGATCAAGATAATGTTGAAGATTGGTTAAAATTTATAGTTGGTTTTTCAAAAGGAATTAAAAGTTTAATCATATTGGATGATTGTGCAAGTGGAAAAAATGTTAAATTAATATTTTCTGCAAGACATTATAATCTTTCTGTTGTTGTTATCACGCAACAATTGACATCAATTGCAAAACCATTTAGAGAAAATATTTCAAAATTGGTTACATTTTATAACCTGAATAAAAAAGATATGGCAACAATAATTCAAGAATATTTAGATGTAGGTGACTGCACAGTAGAAGGTAAAAAAAGAATTGGATAAAATTTTAGAAACATTAAAAATAAAAAAATATTCAAGATTAGAAATTAATTTAATTTTTCCATTTGGTTATAAAATAAACGAGTGAACAAAGTGAAAAAGAAAATTTAGAAGTTCCACCAATTTCAACAACAGAAAGCACAAGTGCTAATGTCAACGCAAGTGCATGTGAAGAAAGACAAACTCAAGAAACACAAAGCAATGTAACTAAAAAAGAAGTATTTAAAAAATGTGAAGAACTGATAAGACTTTCTGAAGATGGGGAAATTAGCCAATCGGTGCAAAATTTGAAAAAAGCAATTGATAAAGTTATATTAAAAATTCATGCGGAATATGAGGTAAAACAATCGAAAAAAGCAAATGCATTTTTAACAGATTTGCTCATTAGTAAATTTGCTGAATTGTTGGGTGGTCTTGATGCAATTGAAAGCAGTGAAGAATTGGGAAATGATAAATTATTAAAAAGAGATGTAAAATCTGTAGTTGAAAAAGTAAGTCCATATTTACCATATCTTAGAATATTATCTGGCGGAGTTACAGTTGGAAAACATGTTATTAAAAAACAATCAAAAACCGACAATGACAAAGACGATGAATCTGAATAATTTTATAATATGATGTACTATAAAATTTTATAAAATAATTTATCACTCAAGGGTTGATTTTACAAACTCGTTTACTTCTTTAATTTCTTTATCATCTTTAATTTCATCTATCACTTCTTTATCATCTTTATCATCTTCATCGTTTGTGCCCAAAGATTTGTTTAAAGTTTCAGGCACTTGATTAACAAGATTTGATTCTTCTTCTTTTGTTTCTGTTGAATACTTTTTATAACATTTCTACCAACTAATTTTAAATTTTCATCCATATTATCAAAAATAAATTGTTTTGCTGAAGCAGTCCCACATTGAATATTAACCTTGATATCATATGCTTGTCCTGCTTCAACTGAAAATCCAAATTTGAATGATTTTTTCTTAAATATTTTATGATTTTTTTCAATAATTTTTTTAGACGGCTTGCCGTTGCTTTTTTCCGGTTTTAAAGTTGTTTCCCATTTTTTATTTATATTTTTATTTAAATTTTCTCAAATTATGTTTAAGGAATAAATTAAATTTTAAATATTTTCTTTTCTTTGTTTTATAATTACAAATATCACATTTATATCTTCTAGAAGGTAAACAATTCATTTTTTTATTTAATGACAAGATTATAATTATTGCTTAAAATTGTGTAAAAATATAGGAATTCCCCACCTGTCGCAAGCGTAATGATGAGGGATTTCCCCCACATTCCAGATATCCCTAGCAACCGGACAAACTGAAAATAGTTTTTATGTTGACATTGAGCTGTTCAAGTTGTTATGGAGATTTGGAATGTTTGGAATTTGAAAAATGTTCTGGGGTGATTCCCCTGAGACACTTGGAAAAATTTTACCAAAATTTGAAAATGTGTTGAAATTCTTGGTAACATCAAATTCCTGGAAGTGAACGAAACACATCATCAGCAGGAAAAAGGGGTTTCCCCTGCGACACTTGGAAACAGCTTTGCTGCTAAAGTTTTGACCCATCTTGAAAATGTGTTGAAATGGTGTCGGAATCCCGTGACCGGAAGTGAAGTCATAAAAAATGTTTGAATATTTAATGAGGTGACATCATCAGGATAAAAAGTGTATTCCCCTGGAACACTTGGTAAAATTTTGCTAAAATTTCAAAAATTCTAAAATGTGCTGAAATGGTGTGCTGGAATCCCCTGTTTATAGACTACTAACTTCATAGCAGTCCCCAAAACCAAGTCCAATTTGCCAGCTGAACTGGGCATGGTTGGCAGTAAGTCCAGACCATGCTTTTGTTAGCTTTGTCATATCCCAGCCATTTAAAATTACTTAGCCATGATCCTACCCAGGAATTTTCCATGTTTGGCAGGCCCCAGATCCTGACTTACTCTGGTTAAACTTGAAGAAACACAAGCTTCCTCCACTGCATCATCTTCACTTGCCTTCCCAAAGTATGACAGTATTGTTTTGTGTTTTTCAATGGTCATATGTGCAGTACATAACAAATTCAATACTGAAATTGACAATATAGACTCCAATTACAAACGCTGAGTAAATTCCAGCTGTCGGAAAAAATATTGAAGTTATGTTCAAGTAGAAGCAGTGGTTCCACTCTGAAATTTTTTTTTTCCTTCTTTATCCATCAAAATTTCATTTTTTTCATCAGATTTACTTACAAATTTTCCTAAAAGAAATATCAGAATTCCCTGGTACCTAACATCTAAATCTTAGTCTAAAAACAAAATACATCAATTTGTAAGGTAGATATTAAATAACAGTCTATTTTGATTGCTAAGTCTTGCTTGCAGTGTGTGGACAAGACATTCAGGATCCAAAATTGACTGTAAAAGAAATTATTGATTAGCTGATAAAAAGACAGAAAGTCAGCAGAATATGTCAATATGAACTGGAGAACAAGCAATTTATACACAAGAAGAAGAATGAATTGACTTCATGACTTGTTCAGTTTTTGTTTAAGAATTAGTAGTTGTACTTTATACCTGTTGCACCATAAAACTTTCAAATGTCATAAGAATGACAACATTAAACACAACAATTACCAGTATATAAATATTTGGTTTTTGTTTGTCTCTTTTCACAGTCTTTTCAGTGTTCTTAATCGAATTGTTCTTTAAGAAACTTCTTTTTTCAAATCCTTTGCTTCTCCATTGGTGGCACTTGCTTTTATTTTAGACATGAGGTCCAAAATATGTCTCCCTGGATTTAGGCTGGCTGGGTTATGATTTCCGTTTTTTATCGCTAGCTTGTATTGCAAAAGAGATACAAATGAAGACGATTTCAAACATGTGCGATTGTCTGTCTTGATTCTTTCAACTGCTGCGTTGGAAAAAGGAAATGAGGCAAGAACTTCGACAAATTTGGTCAGATTGGGATATTTTGCTTCTCCTGACGAAACTTTAGCATTCCTGACATGAGACCAATGTTTTTCCCATTCAAGATCAGGGCTTAGGTTACCATCAAACATGTGTTCCCTTCACTCAGTGTTGAGCTTCTTGGCATCTAAGACTGCATGTAGGTAAGGCAGTGTTTTGACAACTTCTGCTAGTGACGGTGGGATGCGTGGAGCAGCTTTCTCGTGGGAGATGCACTGGACAACATCATATATCTCTGAATTTAGATCAAATCTGTTTAATTTGCTTAATACTCTCAATGAGAAAGTTTCGGCAGTTGATCAGAAAATTTTGTACGTCAACATCGTTTTCCACAGTTTCTTTAATTTTGTGCAGGGTTGCTGTAGCTGCAATACCAACATTTTTCACATAACGGTTGCCGGAATTTGACATTTGCAGGATCAATTTCTTTCAGGGTGGTAGCTTTCACGTAGGGAATTTTCATAAACTCACTTGAAATTGATCTGATGAGGCCTTCTGCTTCATCTTTGAGGACAAGTAGAAGAGGACTCTCCCCTTGAAATAGATGATTGAAATCGTTGAAGCGTTGGAGTTAGTGACTCAGAAATTCCAGGTATGCCAAACTGAATTTATTGTGAAGTGATTTCATGATGCAGTCATTTGCATGAGTCAGATCCTCATTTGCTGGCAAAACGAAATAATGCTGCAAGGCAGTGTATTGCTCTAAAATGCGATTGACGCATGCCTCTAATGAAAGCCACCATGTTTGTCCAGGCGATAACAACCGATGAGGCTCTACATCGAAGAATTCTTGAAACTGTTTGTAAAGATCTTGCTTTTTGGAAGAGCGATGGAAATGGGCAAAAATATCATGACACAAATCTTCAAAACCTTTTGGCAATTTCAAAGGAGCACACGACGATACAAGGTGAATCAGGTAGCATGAGCACTTCACAGTGACAACATTTGGGTACTCTGCCTTTAAAAGCTGGGAGACAGAATTGTGTTCACCAAACATGATGTTGGTGGTGTCAAGAATAACCAATGATATTTTCCATATGAATGCACGGTTTGTTAAATGATTGCTTCACGGCTGAATAAATACCCTTGGCAGACCCATTGTCGACCTCGATCATATCAAGCAAATATTGCTTACAATGGAGACTTCCAATATCAAAATGTGTTGTTGAAATCACCAGTTGCTTGGCGGTGCTCTTGTTGGTTGTCTCGTCAATGATAAAGCTAAATTTACAAGAATGCAAAGTTGTCACTGCTTTGTTCAAATAGTCAAAACCAATAACCTGTCAAACAATGTTCGTTGCCCTTTGCTTACCAACCTTAACATTTCTCAATACGTTGTCACAAGGAAACAGTGATTGAAGAAGAGATACAAAGGCATCCAAGATGGAAAGTGGCAGATTGTGTTCAGCAATGAATGAGCTCAACTTTATCTCCATAGTAGAGGTTTTGTCTTGTGTGGTGGCTTTACTAAACATCCCTGAAATTGTGGGAATTTGCTCGACTGCTCTGCTATTTTTTTTGATGTTTATTACCACCCATGTGTCTCTTCAAGCCTGTTTTTGAGCAAGTCACCATCTTGTCGCATATTGTGCAAGATGCAGTAACTTGGTTGTTTGCTCCAACCTTAGTTAACCAATTCTTAAATTCACAGTTAGTAAGCCAACTATCAACAAAGGCTTGATCTTTCTTTTTTTTGCTTTTTTGGAGGTTCATCTTGGCCAGAGGCAGTACTCGATGTAGGTAATTCATTCCCTTCATTACTCTCACTTTCCAATAAAGACGACATTTTTTTTTCATGGGAAACTTTTAAACTCTGCGCAACATATATTGTAATGTCTGTACGTTTACATTTTATATGCGAAATATTATACCAAGATGGCTAAACATAATGCAACTGCAAGATAAGTGAAATGTGTCAATGTCTGAATACCAAAACATTGCAACGTAACCAAAATCTTACTATTCCTGAATTCCTACATAACTTCAACACACGTGAGTACAGAAAAAAGTACTTAGGGTACAAAATACGGTAAAAATTTTAATTTTTGGCGATATAAGTGCCTTTTTTAACGAATTGTAAGAAAAATATAATTTCCTTCCACATGGAAACATTGAGTAGAAGTGTGATAAGACCCTCAGTTTCAAAGTGGGTGTGTGGGAACCAGCTTTTTAACCAATCAGATTGGAAGCTCATGGAAAAGCATTGTAGAAGATGATGGGTGTGTTTCAAATGCTTTATCAATATTATTCATTGCAATAATGTTGCCAAGGAGTTTTACAAAATACCTATTTTTTTTTTAGATGTGTTTTAGTGTGTGGAGGACATGTGAAGCAGTAGCAATGTTTGATTTTATGATGCACAGACTATATCCTCAATTAACAGATGAACAACGTAAAATGGTTGTTAGAAAATTACAAAATGGTCATGGATTATATCAAAGAAGAAATCAATGAGGATAGCGTAAGTGAAAACAAAAAGGATGTCTTTCGACTGGAGCAAAATTGGGTCTTGCTGCTGTGTTACCGACAGCATTGAGTATTTGTTTACCCATTGCAGCTTTTGCAGGACCTTTGATATATAGGAGGTATAAAAATGTTCAAGGAAAGGTACTGTCGAGTGTTTCTCAAAGATTATCATAAAGAATTAATAGAAATGAGAAAACAGTGAGGAATTTAAAGTTTTAATGGATATAGTGTTTCACAAAAAAATATGTTAAGGACTGGTACTGAATATGTATTATGTTTGGGTTTATAGAAGATTTGATTTAGAAGTTATTTTATTGCTGTGCTGCTATGAAGGCTTACAGAAAGGATAATTGCATCGATCTTTGTTTTATGAGATGTGATTGTAGAGATGATTATAGAAATTTGGATAAAAAATGTCATCATGGGAATTCTCTGCAGAACACTTTACACTGTCTTCTTTGCAAAAAAATGTATAAAGGATACAGTTAAGATCTTAATCATAATATTGTTTTTAAGTTTGTAGTTATTGCATGTGTAATTGTGTAGAGGAGTTTAAGGCCTTAGGATCAAATGTCAACATTATTTGAAGTACTACATTGTGAAAGAGTAAACAACATTTGTTTGAACATGTGTAATGATATATAACACAAGATGAGTGGGTGAGTGTTTCAGCATGAAATATAATAATGTCAGCAGTTGATGCACTAATTTAGTTATCGTGGTGTGAAATATATTTGTGCTAGCAGTTGACATGTATATATATGTTTAAGAATTTCCATCATGAGATACAAGGTATGAGACTACGATATCATGTTATTGCCATTGATTATATTGATGGGTCTTGCACCAAATATAAATTTTGCATGAAGCTTAATTCTTGAGATTGTTCATGTTAACAATGTATGCTAGAATGGATACATGGAGCTGTTTATTTCATGCATTGGAGTGAACTTTCAGATTTTAAAAAGATGTTTGCAAACCAAGATAAGTATGTTTGTAGGTTATTTACAGGTAGGTGTGGAATTGAACCACAATTTATTACTTTTTATGAAGATATACTGACAGATGAGCTCGGTAATATTTCCAAAAAGATTTGGTACAGTTGAATCATGATTTTATGAAACTGTAGTGAACCTAATGTCCTTTTTAAAATGTGTCAGGTTTTGTATAGATTGGTCAACGTGGTGAAGAGAGAATTTATTGAACTGTGACGGAATTAGTCTCATTTTTATAATCATTTAGTTGCATCTCAGCTTGATTAATTAATTTTAATACCATATGAACAGTACCTAACCTGTTACACATTTGTTTTCCCCTCACCCACCATGCAATGCACAATGCAAGGTTACCAATCTTGGTACGTGTGGAGTCCTGTTACATGTGTGGTGGCTAGGGAGAAAAATTTTTGCTTTGTGTATCTGTTTATATATATATATATATATATATATGAGATTTTATTAAAAATCGTATGAAGAGAGTGCTCGATACCAGAGTAGAGCGAATTACAATAGCAAGGCAAGGTAAACTTGGGTTACTTCATAAAGATTTACTACAAATTTGTCTCATATGGCAAGCTGGGCCTGCCACACTCATCAGGTAGTGATTGCGTGTGGTGTAGTTGCCTAGGAGACTTGATAGTGTCTATGGAGGTTACGTCATACAATAAAAATGTGGAGTGAATTAACAAATATTACAGAGCAAGTGTTTTTTCCTGTCTATAAGTTGTGATTAGTTCGTTTCTGGAATTTAATGAGCTTAGCTCAGGATGGCAGATGATAAGGAATTTCTCATGCAAACATAAATAACATTTTTTTGTGCTGCTAGAATACGCTTTACACCGTCTGATAATTTGCCACTTCAACGAAAATGATACCGAAAATGATACCTTCAGTGATACCGATGTAGGTCTTCAACTTTGTTGTTGTCTTCTCTCTTTACCGTTGCTTGGTATACAACTCCTTCTGTTAAGCACTTTCCGGCTAGCGGGCAGGATTCTTTATGGTGGCAGTTGCAACTTAGAGAGTCGGGTGGATTGGGTTGAGTCTGGGTTACTTTGCTGAGTATGTGTTTGTTACGTTTGGCATGCAGCTATAGCTTAATTTCAAAGTGTTCCGATTAAATATTTTGTGAAGCGGGTGGTTTGATGGAAAGGACTCGTCGACCATCTTTAAGAATTTGTTACCTATGTTTGGGTGGACAATGGCGTTGAATGGTGGGTTGTATCATATGATATTTCTGCTTCTGTTTCTCGGATGTTTTGGTTTCGGTGGTTTGGGTTTGAAGTTGAGTTTGTAGTCATAGCCACTTCTTTTTAGGGCTTCTTGGTATGGTGGGGTTGCGGAGTCAAATGAATGCTTGTCGGACGAGATATGAGATGGACGTTTGTTGATGTTTTGTGGTATGCTGTGGAGTACTGAAGGTGGATGATTGCTGTGGCAGTTGACGTATTGCAAGACGTTTCCTGGCTTTGTGAAGGGCTTGTAACTCGAGGATGATAGATCTAATGTGACGTCTAGATAATGATGCAGTTCTTATTAGCTTCGATAGTTAGTTTTAGGTTGTGTTCTCTAAAAGTTCTACAAATACATTTTTTTATGTTTCTATCTCCCCTGGTGTTTTGTTCAATGCGGCTAGCCCGTCATCTCTGTAGAGGCCGATGCTGTTTCCCACAGCTGGTGTTAATTGTGACAAGAGATATGATCCCACGAGTTCACATGTTTCAGCACCATCAAAACTGCCCATGGTTACGTCAAAAAGCGAGTTGGATGATCTTTTGCACCATGTTGTGTTTTCGTTGAATAGCAGAGATTTCTTTGTTTGAATGATGATGGCTTTCTCTTCGT
>JASJOG010000148.1:867500-870000 GCA_030142905.1 Heliopora coerulea
TCCACTTTTTTAAACTTTTTTATTGTCTTGAGTATCTACATATTTTTTTCTTGCTAAATGTGTATCATTTGTTGGGTCTGAAGTAGTGTTGATTTTATTATTTCCAAGTGTTATATCTCCTGTCATTGTTCCACCTGATAAAGGTAATCTAGTGTTATCTCTATCATCCACATATTTTTTTCTTGAAAGAGCATCTTTATAGTCTGGATCTTTTGAGGTTAAAACTTGTTTTTGGTCTGTGTAAATATCTCTTTTAATTTTACTTCTTTCAATACCCAACCATGTGACTTTTTGCATTTCAACAAAATTATTATCCACATATGATTTTGTTGTGAGATCATTATTATTTGAAGGTGTTGCAGAGGAAATTACTTTATTAGATCCCATGTTTAAATTTCCAGTCATTGTTCCACCTGATAAAGATAATTTTTTTAGCATCTTGCGTGTCTACATATTTTTTCCTTGTTAAATGTTTTTCACCTATAGGATCTGAAGTTGTTAAAATTTTATTATTTCCAATGTCAATATTTCCTGACATTGTTCCACCAGTTTTATACAAAATGGAATAACAAATATTCGATCCCCGTCTGGTTCGATCCCCGTCTGGGGCTCAGATATCATTTTCTGAGTATCGAGCTTGAAGATCATTCATCTACTTCAATATATCCAAGCTCTCATGTTTCCTAAAAACATCAAACTGCAATAAAAAATATGTTGATGGATTTAATAATCGTCTTAAAGATGCTATAGAAATTTATAAAAAAACTCTCAATAGCGTTATTGATGAAGAATTGGATTGGGATAGTTATGAATGGGATCCTTTTGAAAGAGATTTTTTCAAAGAATCGGTTGTAAATAATTCTATTAAAAGATTGAGTGAAACAGAAGAAAGCAGTGTGGATGAACAAGATGTGAGAGAATTAAATGGAGTTTTGAATCCTAAAGGAGAGACAGCAAAAGAGAAGATTGATTTTCTTGAAATACAAGCTAATCACTGGAGACAAAAAGCTTTATTGGAAACTGATGAAAGAAAGGAAAAATGGTATAAAGATGCTGAAAAAACAACAAGATTAGTAGCTGACAGGTTGAGATTAGAAAATTATTTAAGACCTGAAGAAGAAGAAACAGTTTCTATACTTAGGGAAGAAATTGAAGAATCGGATATTGGAAGATGTGAAAAATTTAAAAAATGGGCAAATGAGAATCTACTGGGTCTATCAGCAGTTGTAATTTCTGTTGCAGGAATATTAACAACAATTATAATAGGAGCAAGAAAAGCTTTGAAATCAGGTGCAAAAGCTGTTGGAAATTTAGGAAAAGCAATTGCAAATGTAGGTAAAAATTTTGGTGCAGTCATTTCTTCTCTGTTGAATTTAATTGGAAATATATTAGCATGGGGTGCAAAAGGAATAACTTTTCTTGCAAAAAACTTGTGGATTCTAACACTTGCAATTACTTACTTCTTATACGATGAATATAAAGAAAGAAGAAAAAAATAAATTTTTTTTTTATATATATAAATAAATGGCAAGTAGAGTGACTGTATTGTATCCAGGTTATAAAAAATCAAAGATGAGTGAAATCAAAGGAAACAGGGTTAGACATGTTGTTACTTTGAATCCAAATTCTGCAAATCCAGAAGAAGATATTTATATTGATATTCCTAAGCTGAATCCAAATTTATGTCTTGTTCCAGATTCTCTTCGATTGTTATTCAACTTCAAAAACAAGAATACAAAATCTTGGTTTTTAAATAATTTGTCAAAGTTGTTAAAAGGAAGATTGGTTATAAAATTTGCTGGAGAAATTGTTTATGACAATACAGGAGAATCTATTCTGGAAGTTTATAAAGATCTTTGGAAACCACCACATGAAAGATCAGATATGATTGAATATGGTATTGGTAATGAAAATGTTAGAAAACTAATCAGTAAGGATGACAGTGGTGCAACAAGTGGAAATACTCAAAAAGAATCTGATAAATGCATGTTTGATATTTTTGGAACTAAACAATGTTTGAAATTAGAAAAAATTCTTTCAACTCATGGATTGTATTCTCCTTATGGAATGATTAACAATTTCCAATATATTATCACTTTACCAAAAGCAAGTGAAATTATGGTTGCACAGAGTGGAGAAAGTGTTGGTGGATATTCTCTAGAAAATCTGGAGTTGGAATATGAAACTATTGAAAATTTGGATTTGGCTGAGGAAGTTTTGTCAAAATATTCAGAAGGAAGATCGTTGTCATTTAATCACGTCACTTTAATGAAAACTGTAGAATGGAATAAAGATCATACGTTGCATAATGAGACTATTAACATCCCAAGGAAAAGTATGAAAGCGGTTGTATTGTTGTTTAGAAAGAAAACTTTAACAGATTCTGAGGAGTTTGTTTATCCAAATATTACAGAAGTGAAAGTTAGTGTTGAAGGAATTCCAAATTCTATCTATTCACAAGGGATACCAAAAAGTAGATTTTTTGAAGAAGCATTCAGAA